>JAUMJL010002734.1:0-28735 GCA_033558185.1 Dromococcyx pavoninus
CCGGCGCGGTGCGCGGAGCTGCCCATTGGCCGGGGCGGGGCGGCACGGGGGTGACGTCGACGGGGAGACGTGGCAGCCGCGGCGGGGCCGCGCGCGGCGGGGCGGGGGCCGGCCCGGGCAGGGCCGGGGGAAGAGCAGGGGTGGGGATGAGCATACGGGATGTTGGGGTGGGGAGGGAGAGAGCGGGGATGGGGATATCGGGATATGGGGTTGATGGGAATGGGGGATGGAAAGAGTTGGGATGGGGGATGGGGTGAACTGGGATGGGGAGAGGATGATGGGGATGATGGGGACTGGCATGAGGAATGAGGTGGGGATGGGGGATGGGGATGGGGAGAGGGAGAGCAAGGATGGGGATGAGGGATGGGAATAGTGGGGTTGGGGATGGGGATGGCGAGGATGAGGGATGGGGATAGCGGGGATGGGGATGGCGATATGGAGGTGAGGGATGATACAGAGAGCAGGGATGGGGAGAGCGGGGATGGAACCTGAAAAAGGGTAGATTTAGATCAGATATTAGGAAGAATTCTTCTACTTTGAGGGTGATGAGGCACTGGAACCTGTTGTCCAGAGAAGAAGTCATGGGTGCCCCATCCCTGGAGGTGTTCAAGGCCAGGTTTGATGAGTTTTGAGCAACTTGATCCAGTGGAAGATGACCATGCCCATGGCAGGGGGTTAGAACTGGATGAGCTTTAAGGTTGCTTCCAACCCAAACCATTCTGTGATTTGATGGGGATGGGGACCCCACTCTGTCGTGTGTTTCACCACTTACCTCTGCCTCAGGTGAGGGGTAAAAGTGGAGGCATTGCGATAAAAATTGGAACAAAAGGTGTGTGTGGCAGTGCAATGACATCCGTGACTGAATGTCCTAACAATCCCTTTTTGCACTGCTGTTGCATCTTTTATCAAAAACATTTTACAAGCATTAATTAGTCACATTTCATAATGTTCTTTGGGCACAGTAAATATTATAGTGCTCATTTCACTACAGGGAAACAGAGAGATTGTCACACACCTGGACTTGATGAAGCTAGAAGAATTAAGAGGGTAGAAGCCTAGTTTTCTGGTCAACCACTGAGAACACATTCTTACTGTCTTTTTCATTTGTTGATGCTTTCAGATTTATTCTTAACAAAGGGCTGGCCTTTCCAACACCACCAGAAAGAACACATCACTGCAACGCCACAGATTGTTCTAGGCTTGTACACAGAGCACTGCTAGACCTTAAAAGTCTTAACAGCTCCTTGGAATCAGCTGAAGAATTTAAATCCCCACTAAATACATATTATCTGACGTTATTTCATTACAAAGTCTAATACATGGACCAAAGTTTATCTTGCAGCCGGCTCAAAGGACAGGAAGAACAGTCCATGAATGGATTGCGAGAACAGTGATACATTCTGTGCAGGCAAGTTCATATAGGACTTCATATGGCAATCTGGGAAGCATTACTGCAGCCACCTAAATATTCATCTATTCACATTCTGGCTTTCACCAAGCTGCGTGTGACCAGCTGTGTACAGACACCAAGGGACTACTGAAATAATCAGTGTGAAGGGGAGTCTTTCCATTGTCTGGCAACAGAAAAGAGCAGAGTTCTCATAGGAACTGAAACTGCGCAGTCTTGTCCTTTTTTTTGCCTCACAATAAGATCATGAATAGTCTGTCACGCTCCACCCATCTTCATAGTTTTGGTACAGTTATGTTTGATTCCTTAAAAGCAGTAGTCTGCACCGACTGTAATTGAAAATATCGAGCATTGGTTAAAAAAGGCTGTGGGTTTCCTTTGCTTTCTTGCATTGCTTCTTCGATAACAACATCTGCCCATGGATCTACCACATAAATTACTGTATGTACAACTGTGGTGGCCATTGTTGAAAGTTCTACTTCCCTTTCCCTATTACTTTGTACATTTGTGAAACAATACTCGTTTTGTTCGATGTTTTTCATCAGGAATCTGGCAAACCCTTTGAAACTCTCTCTCCTCTCTCATGCAGCATAACTCTTGAGATGCTTTGTGGGAGGTGACCAGATGTGCAGGAATATCACAGATGACAAACTTGTTTTAGCAGACAGCACAACTGTCCACTCCACTGAGTACAAAAACTGTTTCTTCAGGGGCACGTTTCACATTTGTGCTTTTATTTTTCTCTTCCCCAGTGAAACAGAAAGCTCAAAACACCCCGATTCCTTATTCTGTTGTGAGGAATAATGCTTAAAGGCCACAGTAAATAGGGCTCTGCCACATACGGTGCTGCATAAATCTACTTAGCAAAGTCAGAGCAGACACAGGGACAAACCAACACCAGCGCTCCCTAACTATGAAAGCCTCAAATTAGATTTACTTCTGAAGTAGGGCACAGGTTAATAAGAGTGTGGGATGCTGTTTCATCTCAGAGAAATAATAGCTTCCGTGTCTGAGAAAAGGATGTTTAATCTGTAGGACTGAGCCAGCAGCATGGCAAACGTAGCAACCTGTGGCTGGCTTGAAGGGTGGTGCAAAAAGTGGGTCTGCTTCAGCTCTACAGGGAGGTGTTAGGGAGGACTTTCCGCTGCCCACGCTGCAGGCTGAGGTCAGCTGCTGCTGTGATGTCATCTGCAGCGGAGTGTCTGCACATGTACCTGTTTAGCTGGATGAACAAGCTCCGGACCCCTGCCTGGTTTCTGGCTGGGATTGGAGTGATGATTTATAACCCATGTGTCACCTTCTGCCCTGTTCCTTTTCCTTCCTTAAGTGTGTATTCATAGTTTGTCTTGAACACCACAAGCCACTGGATGGTCAGAGAGGCCTTGCTTGTCTCTCACCAACAGGAGTGTAATGCAAGGAGCAAGACCAGATGCTAGTTAGAGAAACATTAATCATATACCTTCAGGGCTGAATCCGGCCTGTGCCAATAGATGCTGATTTTATCCTGTTGGTGAAATCAGCTGCAGAGTTTCCTTTGGCTTGGGCTGTAGCGCTTTAGCAGAACAGCCTGGGAAAAGCCATGAGCGTAGATTACCTTGAACTGTAGTGACCTTCCCCAGTCCTGTACACTCTGGGGCAGTATCCTGCCCCACCAACTCGTGTCTTTGAAGTTAGACTCTGCTGGTCCATGGTTCAACTCAGTTGACCTGCCATCCGCTGCTGCTCTCCTCTCTTGGCCGCAAAGGTATGTGCCAGAGGAGACTCTGGGAAATGTGGAACAGGAGGACAGGGAACAGGCGAGAGAGAAAACAGGCTGCAGTGGCTGCAGGCAGGTGTTAAGAGGGAAGAGGAAGGAGGAAAACCAGCACAAATAATGTAGGAGGAATGTCACAGCTGCATGAGCTGAGGTTTTGCATTGCAGTACGGAGCTCACATGTCTGCTCTGCCACAGGGTTGCCTGTGGAACTGTAAGGGCCTCACCAGTGTGGATTGCAGCCTGCAGAAAGCGACCACTCTACCACTCTGCTACAGTTTTTACACTGGAAATGTCTTTCTTTCCACTGTGTAACAGTTCTAGAACCAAAGATTAGGGGGAGTCAGGCTTCTGACCCTGTACTGCCTCCCATAAAGTTGTCATGTTAGCACAACAGTGTTCAGGTATCATTCTGCTCCTGCCAGTGTCCTTTTCCCTAGATTGTATATAAAATCAGGGAAAAAACCCTTATCTATCTCCTATCCTATTCTTCATTTCCCCTCCTCCTTCTCAGTGTCTGATCCATGTAATGGGAAGCTCACAGGCTAATATATGCACAATAGCCATGTGGTCAGGTACCAGGAATGCACAACAGCGAGCTGAGACATTGCAACTGACTCCCTTGATACTGGGAGTGCTGGGCGACAAACACTGATTTTAGCTTATCAGTAGCAGCACGTCTCGTATTGCTCACAATGCCTCCCATGTGTTTTATCTCTCTGCAGGACTTGCCAGCTACCAATGTTTTTCTGACAATGTATCCAGTCCATTTCTGATGTGCTGGCACACACCTGGAATTGTGTTAGCAAATTCTTCTCCTTATTAATTCTTGATTTAGCAAGTAACAGGCAAAGGAGAAGTAAGTTGCTGGTGGACTTGTGGCACCGCTGGGAGGGACAGAACAAATGAACCCATGTTCAGATGTAGCCTGATGTCAGAAAGATAGAAATGGAGAGGAAAACGATATTCCAGAACCATTTCAAAGAGCTGGTTCACTATCACACATTATTTCTTATAGGAGGAAGGTAACCGGATGATGTAATGGATCTTACCCATCTGTTAATCATCAGGAAACAACTGATGTACAGCACTACCTCTCATTTTTGCCTCAAACAGCCTGTGCTTTCTCAGCCTACAGTGTGAGGAAATGGAGCTAGAGGTTTCTCTTTGGTTCCAGTCACAGGCAGAACCAAGTGGATACAGACAGGGGGAACTGTCGAGAGCACTTGGTGGATGTAAAGGGATACTGGGACGTTCAGAGAGCAGAAGTCTAGCTCTGGTGAGCTGAATCTCTTTTGGGAAATTCCTAGGAGGAGATCTAGTACCTCGCTCTGGCTCCTTTCTTCAGAATCCAGGCCCAGGTTACTTCAGTACTGTTGTGATCCTGTGGAAGATTTTGTGGCAGCTGTCACCCAAAATTGAAGCAGAAAATTATTTTGAGCAGGGCATGAAACACTGTAATAGGCTGGCTACCTACTAACTTTGACATCTTTCTGTACTTTATACTTTACACTGCTGCCACGGTTTGGATCTCGATTTCCCAACCTTCTGCAAAACTGACAATGCCACATTTTGTATTGCGTGAGCAGCCACGGAGGAAGCAGAGGGCTCTGGTCGCGGGGGCTTTTGTTACACAAGCCTAGTGGAAGCAGTGTAACACTGCAAACTTAGGACAGTAACTGAATATGTTTTTCATTAAAAAAAATCATGTTGGAAGAGACACCAAGAGATGATCTAGTCAGTTCCTCTGCTTCAGTTACATTTATTTAAATCCTGATAGAGATTTTGTCAAAAACGTCCAGAAATGACAATTCAGCTGTTCCCACAGGCCACTTGTGACAGCATTCACAAGAAAGGTAAAAAAAACTCAGTGGTAAAATGATTCCAAGGATAAATTAAGCAGTTTAGGCTTTTACTTAAGGTTTCTGGTGAATTCAGAACACTTTACTTCATCTGTTATATCCTGGGTATCTTTTTAATCATAAACTTCAGTGCTACAAGAGATAAAGAAGACAGAGCTTGAGCTAATATGCTGAGCTTCTGTGGCTCTGTGCCAGCTGAGGATCTGGCCTGTTTGTTGTTCTTACAATGGCAGCTCAGGATCTCACAACAACCGTGCAACAGGAGATCGGCCTCTGAGGTTGCCATGTCCTGAGCACCTGATGTCCTGCTTGCAGCACCCGTTTCCTTCCAGTGAATGAACCTTTTCTTATTGGTGCAGACCTTGGTTGACTGCCACATAGACATTGGGGCAGAGTACTGCTAGAAAGCACTCTTGAAAAGGGCCCAGAAACTTCAGGAAGTAAGAACACACGGGTTTGCTTAAGTAGGGATCACAGTACTCTCCACAGACACCACCAAGGGCTATCTTCTACCTCTGACTCATGTGTTTTGCAACCCAGCGGAGATAGCAGCGTAGTGCACCATGGAATTTGGTCACCCTGCTCTTTGCCTAGGTATCTATTTGCTTAGGAGTTCAATTCATCATACCAGTTATCATTTAAATGCTCTGGTATGTATTCATCCAGCTGGGCTGGCATCTCCCTGCTTGGCACAGGAAGTTAGTTAGTACTGGCATCTGTTTAATACTGAGGGTTGTTTTATTGGGTTTTGCAGGTGGTTTTGATGCCAAGGTTCTGGAAGGGAGTTTCACCCTGTTAAACAGAAAAGATTGTATTTTCTTATACATGTGTTTAGAATCCAGAAGTGGCAAAAGGATACATTTTTAATGAAAAACAGCAAAGGCTGTGCTTTCTTTCATCTTTCCTTCTACTGCCTCATTCTTCTTCATTAATACCAGCTTTTGTGCCATTATTCTCTCTTCTGACCTCTTTCTTTTTCAAAAACTTTCTCTCACTTTTTCTTTCTTCACAATCCTCATTTGTTTGCTCATCCTTTCTACATACTTGCCTTGCACAGCATCTTCCATACTTTTCGTGTTGTACACTTACAGAGGCCTGCAGCATGTGATTCAACAAGAGAATGCCCATCTTGTTTCATGGACTGCCACGAATGATACTATTTTACACTTTCCATGATCTATGTTTTTAATTTCTCTCTTACTGTTTTTTGTGCATTTTCATTTTTCTTGCCTCTTGGCATGTTGCTCTCTCCCTAGTCATCCCCTACGAGCTCCATCTAACTTGATCTGGGGCTTTCATGAGCAGATTTGAGAAACTGCCTGCACATGCACATACAATTTAGCTGTGTGGCACAGGAGAGAGAGTCTACAATGACTTTGGGGCCTGCAATTGCATATTAGACTGTCTTCTGGAATTACCTGTTTTCACGGTGGCTAGAAATGCAGACAGAAATGAGGAGCCATCTTGCACACTACTCAGGAACAAATACATATCTTCATGAGGAAAGGACAAAGCAAGTTTTGCCAAGCCCCACGGGCTCTTTCCTCTTCCACACAGGATTAAACTGGAGTCCTGCCAAGGCAATGGTAGGACACATGGTTCGAGAAATTCTCAAAGATGCAGCACTAACCAGATACCCAAACACAGCACATACTGATGTGCTTAGGCATCCACTGCCTTCTAAGCACAAAAGTCTCTCATGCATCTCTCAAATGTCTTTCTTACAACACTGTGCTTTTCTTGTCCATACTTTCTTTTCAGTTTCCTGCTATATATCATCCCTAAAAATGGCAACAGGCAAAGAATCAGTCAACAAGGCCACTTAGTCTACTCAAAGCTCTAAACGAAATCTCTGTTTGATGCTGTATCTTTCTGTAAACAGGTGCCTTTCAACTCAAGACTTTTACTTTGTTAAGTATTATGGGATTTAGAGAGATTTGAAAATAAGCTTACATAATTGTTTTATCCTATCAGTAATGTTGATAACGGCATACCTTCCTTGGTTGGCAGACTAAACTTTGACTAGTCATACCCTAAATTAAACTAACAATCAACAGAAAACCAGATGGGATTGATCTTTTATTATTGTTATTCAGCATGAACCCTTAAATGCAACAAAAGCTCAAAGCAAAAAACCTCAGGCTCTGGATCTGTTAAGAGTCAAATGCCTTCATCTTCATCCTAACACAGGACAGACAGAACTAACTGAGGCTATCACAGACCTGTCATAGATACCCTTTATTTAAAATCCTTCAAACGTCGGTTCAGGACTAGGTATCATCCGTGTTATTTCAGACAGAAGCTCATGATTTGTATTACTTGAATCCTACTAGGGTAGACAACTGCAATCCTGTGAGGAAGATGGTACAGAATCAGTTTAATAATGCCTTTGAAGAGGCAACGAACTGTCTTTGAATGGTGAAATACTATGATTTCATACTGTGACTGATTTTGAAAAAAATAAAATTAAGAAAGGCTTCATTCTGCTTAAAACACTTGTTAGTGAATTCAAAGTGGTTAAACCGCATAGTAGGAAAGCCAATATAAGAAACAAGCCCTCAATGGGTTCTTTAGTCCACAAATGGTAGCTGCTGTTTTACTGAAACAAAATAGGCTTCAACAAATGGGCAATACATGTTATTTTTTCACAACTTATTCCTTGCAAATTTTAAAGACCCATCTGTGAGTAAAAATAAGTACAGACGTGAACATTTTATATGGATTATACAAAGGCAAAATTAGGAGATTAAAATCAGGGTTCAGCTAAGCGTGGAAAATCTTCCATGTATTTCAAAGTTCTTATGATTGGGTAAATTTGTTTTCCTTCTCTCTGTTTCTTACTCATTTCTTTTGGCTTTTATATATTTTTTTTAATATTGCAAGTGCCTGCACTAGCCTCATACCCTTATCTATACTGTTTAGACACACAACCTAATTAAAGCAAGAAACTTATTAAATTCCATAAAGTTTTTTCACTTTCAAGCTAAGAAGCAGCATCATTTAATTACTTGCAGTCTTAATCCTGCAATCATTAACCACTGGAACCACGCAAAAAAATTGAAGGGTACCAAGTTGATTCTAAATGACATTGCCATGACTGACAAAAAACAAACATGAAAGCAAAGGTATTGAGATACTGGACACATGGCTGAAATGTTGTAGAAAAGCATGATTTAAGACTGAGATATCCACAGTGGAAATTAATTTTTCCTTTTTTGTTTTGCTTTTATTTTTGTTCGTAAGGCACACCATGTTAAATTCCAAATTCTGTATTTAGATGCTTAATTTCGTTTAGATCTAGACTGATTTCTTCTGGATATCAAAAGACTGCTTACTACTGTGGGTGGGGGATGACCAGTTTGGCCTTATATATGGATTTTCTTGTAAGATATATTTTTCCATGGCTGGGAGGGATGCTGCAGTAATTCATCAGTGCGATCCTTTCCCTGAGACAAGCCACAGTATCGAAATGGCACTGATGAAGCAGCTCTGATTTCTCCCTAATAGCAAACAAAAGGAGAGAGAACAGATATATAATTCAGGAGCTATAAATTCACCACTAAGAAATAAAAAAAAATATTTACATTCCACTGGCTATTGTGGTGAAAAATAATTACAAAGAATGTTATTCAAGATAGCATAGTGAACTTATGGCTCCTTTTACATTAAGAAAAAAAAACTATTTAAAGATAAAGTAATTAATTGTTCAATCCAGTCACTCCCTACACTCTGCATGCATTGCCTATGTGCATTAACAATCTTTTTGTACTGTGCAAGAAAAGGTCACATTTTGAATACATGAGATATTAACTATTCAAATTCATCTGTTATCTAACACAATATTGCCCCGTATAATATTAATCCCATAGCTGGGAGTTTATGTACAAATACCAAATCTGCTAAAATACACGGTTCCAAAGGAGTAGTAATATCATATCTATATCAAGAGCATCAAAAAGTGGGATGGGCAGAAAGTCACAGAGGTTTATTACTTGAGATGGCACTTTAAGAAAAAAAAATAATCAGGACAACTACATTTGCTTTCTTATTTGGTACATGGGAACAAAGGTGACAGCTTCAACAGTGATGATTTTTTGCTGCTTTCTGTTCAAATACTGTAATTCAGAAAGGACAATTGGCCACTGTAATCAACCTGTAATCAACAATATCAGAGACTCCAGCTTCAAAACAGTCCACCTGATCTTTTCTAGAGTATGCCCATGTAGTAATTTAACTCTTGGCAATTTGAATGGCCACCCCACTGAGAGCAGATATTTTGGGAGGCACTCAGTTCCACAAAACTATGAGGCCATATTCTCCCCAGATCCCACTTTGAGCAGTCACTCAACATTGGGCAAAATAATCATCCACTCTATTTTAGTGATTAGATTTTATGCTCCATGTCATAAACCCGAAAGATTCCTGAGGAAGATGCAGTTAATGTAAGATTAAGAGGACAAGGGGAAACTGTGCAGTGGCAACATGTAATGTTGCAACCACAGGAGCAGAGAAAGCTGACAACCTCTGTGATCACCTTTTATTCATGTATACATCAAAATCTGTTACAGCTATTTCTTAAAAAAGCTGAAGTGATGCATCTGCCATTTCCTTTTGATGGGCAGTTGCTGCATGTGATAAAAACAGCTACATAAAATGAACTGTAGATACAGCATTTAGCCCAGCTTTTTGAGTCCCGATAAACCCGTTCAACTGAGCCAGAAATGACTCATTCTTCTCAATAACACTGCTGCGAAGCAACTCACTGCAGAGACCCAAGATATTGGTCTATGACAGCAACACAGAAGAGGGTGTTCCAGGAAAGTTCCAACTATACTTCTATGCTCGTTGCAATTATGTCAAGTTCAAACACATTTCTTCTCCTACTGGGTGGGCTATACTCTGAAGGACAATCTGGCACACATCCAATGACAGACGGGCCCTGAAAGAAATCTAATGGGGCCCAAGTACTTTGTCTAATGAGAAATGTTTGTTAAGTATTTAAGGCAAGGTTGATCTTAATATGCACCACTTGCTTAATAACTGAGATTGATAAAAGGGAATGACAGGACAAAAATGCTGCACTTTGACCTTTATTGTATCTGATCGTGTATGAAACTCACCCAGTACTTTAGACTCCTCTTCACAGACGAGCCAAAAGCTAAGTGTTCAAGGAAGAGCGGAACTGTAGGGAACGATCCCCCCTTTTTATAAAAAGATTCCTGCTGGCCTTTCCATCCATTTCAATTAGGCTCCACATATATACAGCCCATTTGACAACAGTGTTCTTAACAATCCATTTATATTTGTAATTAGTTTATTGTAAATCTTAATTATTGTAGTTAAGTTCTTTACTTTTTTTTTTAAAAAAAAAGGACAGTGAACCATTACCACAAACAGTAAGTTTCATGTTCACTGAAAGTGTGTAAATGGCTGATATTATCTGCTTGTGCCTACTGACATAATCACAACCAACTCAGATAGATAAAGATGTTCTGTTTCATTACAGCAGCACTTGTATGGACATTGTAATACTTATAGAAATGTTAGTTGAGCAGTAATTTGCCATTTAAAGCAAGCAGAAGTTGTTGTAGTTGAAAACCAGAAACTATAATGCCTTGGTTTCACTTTTGTTCCGTAGTTGTAACACTGCAACTGCGAAGCTGCCATCTGAAAAGGCTCTATCTTGTTTCTCTATAGATGCCCTTGTAGACACACTTGCAAAATAGGTCTCCCAGAAATACATTCTGATTAGGAAGGGAAGAAAAATCATATATGGATGGGTGGCACAAATATGCCACCTGAGGAGAATCTACGCATTTTAAACAGCTATTTAAATACCAAAGGTTTTTTAAAGTGTGGCTGCTCAACTCTGAGAAAAAAATCTTTACATTATATTGTAGGAAAAGTGACCAAACTAAAAGGAGACATTTGAAGCTGGACTTTTGAAGATGTGTAAATGAGATATGTGAAGGGGAGGAAGGAAAAGTAGGTAACCTCCAAATTTTGTGGGGTGTTTAGGATCTTTTGAGGGACTGCAGTGTGCTTCTCTGGTAAGCTAAGTCTTGAAAAAGTTGCTCTGAAAGGTCTGTGTTCCTTCCACAGGCTAGAAAAGCAGAGAGTGAGTTTTAATCTTTTCAAAAGGTGCTGAAGCACCTGCTTTCATGTGTGCAGAAATAGAGTGACTTACAGTTTCCTGGCAGGCTGCAATGACGCACCACCCCTCTAATACTACAGAAGGAGATCACATGATGAATAAATCTTAACTTGTCTAGTTCCAATCTGAGATAAATGGCCTTCTGCATGTAAAAAGCCACTCCTGTAGCAGTCTCTATCAACAGCTGGAGGAGAAAGAAGGGAAAAGTGAACTTAGTTTGATTTGATCTAATGCATGTAAAAAAACTTCCTTTGTTTTCTAAAGAATGCTGTTTTATAACAAGAGAGCAATGGATTGTAAATTACTGGATGTAAAGAGAAAATTTTGAAATATACTTACAATCTGTGCTGCTTGCATGAAATAATAAGAATGCATCCTTTTACTGATTTATGTAGAGAATAATGTCTTACTCTGGCAGAACAAAGTACATCATCTCACAGTGTGTGATGTCTAGTATCTCTGCCAATATTAGCTTTATGGACCAAGTAATAATATTATGTTAATAACTGTTGGTTGCTATTTGTGTACCAGACGGTTCCAATACCATGGTGATGAGCATGCTGGTGGTGTCTGGAACAGATGGACAGAACACAAGAGATATTTGCCTTGATTTTAAGATAAATAGGATTACCTGTTTCATGAAAGCACAGACAAAACCACATGATTCTATCTCCATCTCTGTAACTGACAGGAAGAAAAAGACAATGCACATTTACAAAGACATACATTTGATGCAACAAAAAATTTACCCTAACTTTCAGGGAGAGCAAATCTTTGAACCATTTGTAAAGCCCATGCAGCTACTCTATGCTGTTAAGAGTGGAAACACAGTTCACTGCTTTGCTGTCAGCAGTATAGCTCCTTGCATTTCTCTGCCAAGGTGATACTTCAGGTTGGAGATGAGGAAGTTGCCTGTGTTCTGCCCAACACCACTGATTCCCTACCTGCTGATTTAAACACCCCTTACAAAGAAGTCACACAGCTTCCCATCATTTCTGGAGAGGAGAAAGGAAAGAAGAATGAATGCCACTTCACCTCATCTTTTTGATATGACAAAGTAAATAGAGAGAAAAGTACATTTCAATTCCACTACGTTGTTTTTTAAGCCTTACCACCAGATAGGCACTTCATTCTGCACTCTCTTGTTCTTTCACAGAAATGAGGAAGAAAGACCAAGATACAAAAGAAGAGGGAAATATTTTCACCATAGGTTGTGCAGTTCTGTCTAGAATTAAACCCATGATATTGGGAAAAAAATATGTCAGGGAAATCTCATTCACAATACAATATATGATGCCGTACACTATTGACAAACTGTTTTGTAATGACTGCAAAAGGAGTTATGTGGGGAAGAGAGCTCTGAGACAGAGCACTAGGGCCATTACAATAACAACTCCTTTCCTATCTCTGTGAAAAGTCAAAAGAGGAAACTGGAATCTACTGCTTTCATAGAAGAGCTGCCAATTTCCCACTGGTATCAGAAGCCAGTCGTGTTTGGAAAGGAAATGACCTATTGCTGCGTGGCAAAGCTGGCAGGTGCAGATGGCATGTGAACAACTTTCCCGCTCACTCATCTGCCAAGGTCACAAAACAGAAAGTACAAATGTTTTTAAGGACAGTTATTCTGTTCCTTCCAGGTCATCCACAGATTCTGAAAGCATTTTATTCATTTTGGTATCTGGAAAGGTTTGAAGTAAGGCCACCAACATAGGTGAGGTGTTAGATCAGTAATATATTCCCCTCTTCCCAAAACACACGAACAGAATTCTATAAATTACAAATGTCAGCGAACCCTAGCGTACCCTGAAGCACCACAACCATTCGAAGAAACACAGTGGCAAATGCCTTGTCTTTAATTTTAATCATTTGTTAAAGCAGCCAGAAAATTTGTTGAAAAGTGTCTGCATCTCCTGCAGCACTGTCTGGCTTGCAGACAACTTCACCATGTCAGACTGCAGCAGAGCTGTGTGAAAGGAGCTGCGCTGCCAACACTACAAAGAGAGCTCGGATCGTCTCACTGTGTGGCCGTGTAAAGTGTGTCTCAGGATGAAAGGAGCAACAGTCATGCAAAGTGCTGAAAGTCTTAGTGTGCAGCCACTGCTGAACGTGTCAAGAGAGGTGAGCCCTGGGGAGGATTGCTCCCCATGGTGTGGTGGTGGTAAACATCAACTCCTCAAAACTAACATGAGAAAAATTTCTGCCACGCTTTCGCTTTCCATTCTTTTTTTTACTGGCAAATCACACCCATCTACATCTGTCCAAGGAATCATGTTATACCACTACAAACATAAAGAGATTTGGGGTAGGTCCCCTTTCACGTCTGAAATACACAGCTTGAGAAAATAACAGGAAATAGCAGAGCAAAGGCGGGTTTCCAAGAACCACAGAGACAAATCAGCACTTTGTTCTTAGTGGGTAAACTAAAAGATCTTCTTTGCTGCTCTGAGGGGCAGGGTAAAATACAGCAGAATGACTTCTATTTCTGCAGAGTACTGCACTTGCAAATGCTGACTTCACTTTCGTTTGTTTCTAGTAACAGAACCATGTTGGATAGGCTAGTTAGAGTGGAATACATTTGAAAGCTATAATAGCTGCACATGCAAGAAAGAATCCCTTCCTCCTTTTGAGGAATGCGTTCCTCTATCCTGAAATGGGTATTGAAGTTAGAAGGAACGAATCATTTTCTGAATTGCCTGTTTCTCCTTGTTGAATATTGACCATTTGCTGAGACAAGCTAGCTGGAATTTAGGGTGTGATTCGTTTTACTTTGTCAATTACTTCTGAGCTCTCTTCAACAAGAAAAACAAAGATGTGTACAATACTATTGTGGGACTACGTATTTATTGTCTCAATAATTCAGTGTGTCCACTTTCATCAGGAAAAAACCCAGATTTTCCATGCATTGGCACTGAATTTTTAGCCAGGGTTCTAGAAGAAAATCTACATGTTTTTTGTTAACTTTAATATCCCCATACCTAGCAGAGGTACTGCTAAATGACTACCACAGATTAGTCTGGAATGATGAGGTCATAGTTCAGGGCATGGGACCAGAGAGTAAAAATCCCTATAAACAAGACTTTGCTAGCTTCAAGGAGAAAATACGAGGAGGAGGGAAGGAAATGAAATTAAAACTGTCCTGCTCATGAGCTGTAGCTTTCAGATTTTCTTAGATATTCAACAATGAAATCAGTGAAATATTCTTGAGCAACCGTTAAATTTTAAGCTGACAATATTCAGAATACTACCCAAGGAACACTGGAAGTGGTACTGGAAAATGTGATCTGAGATGCTGTAACTTACACTGAGTCCCTTAAGAGGGAGACCATTTCTCCCTCCTGCAGGCAGCAACACACATACCCATGTCTGCTGCCAAGGTCATACCAGAACACCTCTTCCACTCAGAGAATTACGAGGACAATTTTGTTGCCATACTGTGTCAAGTACAAAGAGCTCCCCAAACGACTCATTTAGATTCATGTATACATGAAGAGTTGATATAAACAGAAAGAGGGCACCTAACTTTCATGATAACTAAAGGAGTCTTCAAATTAGAAGACAGCTTTCATTTACTGCATGTACCCAGCAATCTCACGGATGATACCCAAGGCTCAGTTCTAACCTGCTGGCAAATATTATATTCAATGCGGGAATATGGTCTAATGAGCCTAAAAATCCACCACTACTACATTTCTTGGCCCTGGAGTTGATTCAGGTGCTGGCTAACTTACACAAACACACATCTGAACAGTCAAGATGCCTGTGCTATTACAACTTAAAACAAATCCAGCACTAGTCAGGCAGGAGTCATGTGAACACACCAGTCATGACACCTATATTAGAGTGTTGTGAAAGAGTCATTTAGCAGGTTTGACACAACCCTGAATTCCTTTAAGAGAGGAATCCTAATCTAACTAACTGGCCCTGTATTTTTTAACATCATAATCTGAAGCTATTGAAAGTAAGCCTCAATCCCTCTAAGTGTACTAGAATTGAAAAAGCAAAGCTTGGAAGACAGGAATTGAATACTGAAGTCTACTGTCTCATAGAGTAATACATCAAATGATATAAAAGGGGCAATAGAAATTAACTTCCTCAGATTTAAAGAGAACCTATCTCTTGATAAGAGCTGTGTTGTGAGACAACACATCTTATAGCTAGTCTACATGCCATTCTTTTAGAAGAATCACTACTTTTTAGAAGCATAAGTTATAGTTTGTTTAACTGAAATATTAATCTGTTACAAGCCCTAGTGGCCTCTAAATTCTTACTGAATATTTCATTGAGGCAAAGAAGTCTTTTTATCAAACCTACCTACACAGATTCTCCCATCCTAGTTATCTCAACAGATATTTTGTATTTAGTGGTAAAACTTTTGCACTTGGATAAGCACATAGCTAAAGTGTTTTGGTTTGTGCAGTCAGGACATGTATGTTTTGTTACATGCAGTGTCATAATCTACATGAAACCTACTTTTTTTCTTATTAAGTCTGATACAGGGTGTACATTACTCTGTACAGAATAGAATTTTAGGTGGTGCTAGCGAACATGAGGTAGTTTATTCAATTTGGCCTGCAGCCAAAAGAAGTTTGCAGAGACAGAGGGACAAAATGTACAGCTGGTTATTCTGAACAGTTCTTCTGCTAGTTTTCTCTTTCTATTTTTTCCTAGGACAAAAGCATAACCTGCTACTGCCACCTATTTCAGCTACAAGTTCTTGAAGAGTTAAGAGGGTTATTTTTCAAGTCAACCAAAGCATTAGCAAAACAATGGAGTTCTGACCTACTGGAATGAAGTTTTGATAAAAATGTTGATAAGAACTACAGAAAATTTTTCTAGTTCAAAAAATGTGTCTATTAAAATTGATCTAGATACATATTCAGGTAGATTGTTTTATGCACCTGCTACTGGATTTTGTTTTCTCATTCATACCTACTGCAGCTCCCACCTAGAAAAATACATATGTATTACTTCGGAATGTCTAACAGGTTAAGTAAAATTAATCATGTCAGTAACACCTGCCCAACAAATAGTTAAAAAAAGGTAACCTACTTGTAGATTTAGTCCAACACCTGGAATTTTACTATACATATTTTCGCCTAATAAATAACCAACTTCTAAATAAACGCCAGGAAACCCACCACAGAGTACAACATCAACTCTGTGAAAAAGCTTCAAGGACTGCAAGGTGAAAGCAAGTTTTAGTGCTGCTTCCATTTACCCTTTCTATGCCCCAATTTGAGATGACGCTGCCAGTGCTGGAAATCACCAAATCTAGAGGAAGTGCCTTCTCCAACTCTTCTGATTTCCTAAGGAAAAAAGGCCTTTGTCATCGTATTTTGTGTATGAGTGCCTATTCCACTGTCTTCGCTTCCTCTTTGAGTAATTTTTGAAACCAGAGTCTGCTTTTCAGCTAAATTAGAAAGTGAATCACACGTTTCAAGATACAAAGTTGTCACAAGTTCAGTGGAAGTAGGCAGCCAGCTAGGAAGAAGAAGAGAACCAAATGCCATGGAAAAAAGGTGTAGCAAAAGCCCCATTCCTATCAGACACCAGATGATCCATCTAGGACAGATAGACCATCCAGGCCAGGGGAAAAACTTGCATGAGACACAAATCCATTGGAAGCCACACTTCACTGATTCCATTGCTCATGGATCTACTTGCTCATTTCTCTTAGACTTTCCTACCACACACAGAGCTGGGGTTCCCTAAATATCTGCTCATGCCTTTCACAGCCCTGGAGGATCCCTTATACTCCAACTGCATATTCTTAAAAAAAACTCCAATGTATATTTAATGAGAACTTTTTCTTCCACACTCAGAATAGATCTTTTTAGTGCCCCTAATCACTACACAGTTCTTCAAATGCCCTATTTCCACCTGTCTACAATTTTTTTCTCAGTGTAAGAAACCATTTTCACATGTGGCTTTATTTAAAATGTGATTCTGCTCACTGGCAGACATTTATAAGATTATGTGAGTCAATATTTTCTTTCTGTTCTTCTCGCTTAGATATTCAAGTCCCCAAAAGTTATTAATTTATCCTTTGTGCAGGCAGAAGTCTTGCCTGTGATGACACGTGCTTGTTCATTACCAACAGGGCTTCAGGCTATTTGCAGATTATTTCTTCTACATCTAGCAATGCCAGTGGATAGGATTAACAACCGTAGAAGTTCCTCAGCTCTCTTCAGATGTGCTAACAGAAGAATTTATGGGAGCACTGCTAGCTCAGGTGAGGCAAAGTCAGATGCAGCATCTCAGACAAGGATTTTAAACCACTTAAAATAATCTACCTAATGGTGCTTAATATCAATTAGGCAGTACTCACAAAACCTGCTCTGTGACAAGTCAGTATGTGGCAGCTAGTGGAACCCACGTGGCTGTGGATGGAAAATCTCCTTCCTCTGCACATCTGGATCTCAAATGAAACACATCTGGATCTGGAATGAAATATCTCTCCATGTCCTAAACTATGCAAGGGTGCAGTTTCTGTTGTCCTAAGAAGCCAAGAAACAGAAAGCATCTTTAAGACTCCAAACCCACCTACTTAGAAAAAAAGAAACCATACTCCTCCAGCAACACAGGCACTATAAAACCCAAGTTTATTGAACTTTTTCATAGAGCAAAATACCTTTTGGCACATTCTCTAAGCCCATAAACATGACTGTGAAGGAGCAAAAATTAAACTAATACACAGAACAACTGTTAAGACTCAACCTAAGATCATCTTACTGATCAGCTGTACGAAGCAAGTTTTGCACATTCTTTCACAGTTTCAGTGACCTTATTTAAAAAAACCCCACACACTCACACACAAAAAGACAGGTGCTCATCTTGACCCCAAATAAATCTAAAATTGTATCATTTTGACATTTGGAACTTAGCATGTATCTTCTAAATGAAAAAACACCATGTTCTGTTTCAGACAAGAATTCAAAAAATCGTGTGCAGTTCACACCTTGTCAGGAGCAGGTGCAGTAGATTCCACCTTCAAAAGGATACAGGACTTTTAAAGACAGCGTTACCTGAAAAAGCACCATGGCAACCATACCCCAGTATTTTATCTATGCATAAAAGGCATAGCTCCATATTTAAAGGAGAGGGATGTGTTCATGTTGTGATTGCTATCAATCACCTCACTGAAGAACTTCCATAAACCCAAAGTACAAATACTGCCTGTGCCTTATTTTTGCTAGTGTCCACTGAAGTGAGAGTTATCCCCATGTAAATAAATTTTCAACAATGCAACTAGTGAAGACTAGTGTCTTGAATGGCTGTGTCTCGAGAGAGCTTGAATTAATTTTCAGTCTTCTAATAAAAAATGAGTTCACACTGCAAGCTTTCCCTTACCAAGAGGCAGTAGCAGCATCTCTTGCCTCCTCCCATCCATTTATTTTAGTAAAATTGCTAAGAAGTTGGAAGACTGGAGTCCTCTGTCTCTCTCCCATATGAAGTGAAATGGCCAACTGGGTTCCATATTAGAGTTCAATGTTGGAATAGACAGAATAAACACATAAGACTCATTTCTTTGGGGAATAGGGCTCAAAGAATCACCCCCCACCCCCTTATTGCACTAAAAAAAGAAAGCTATTAACACTGATCTATCTCCAACAGATGAAGGAGGTGAAGAAACAAAGCAAGCAAGCAATGATGTTAACTGAGGAATAAATTACTCTTTGGTTGCCAGATGGAAGAAAAACCTCTGAGGAAATTTAATCACCACACCCTGCTAGTTATTAAAGGACTGTGTAGAAGCCGTGGCTGGGCGACTGCTTATGCAAACTTAGGAAAATGTTTGTTTAATAAAAAGATTAAACAAAAAGTTTCATGACAATGTTTGCTGTGTCTAGCAGGACTGGACTGTTACTGAAAACCTGATCTTGCATTCAGATCCATCCAGGTAGACTATTGTGTTTGTGTGGAGCAGACAAAATTCAGATAGACTGTACATGCACATGCTAACTGAAGGATTGAAGCCACAGGGAAAAAAAGACTCTGTTTTTGTCTACAGTCTGTGACAAAAAACAAGCTTAGAAAATTACTTCTGTTATGGATCAAGACTTATATGTTTGTGTACCTTCCAGGTAGAGCAGAGTTGCAACTTATTAGATTTGAAGCATTTGTTGCTTTGCAAACTTCTAAAGCAAGATTTTTTCAGGTGCATCTGAATGAAAAAAAACCCTGTAAATTGAGATTTGGTCCAAAATAAAGATTTTTAAAATTTGGTGCTGTAGGGAAAAGCGATCAACAGATATACAAAATTTACAATAAAATTTACAAGTGAAATTCCTACTATGAATACTCAGCAAACATAAGCAATGCTGCAGAACTCTCTTGGTTACATTTTGACCATCCCAGTGAATGGCACTGTTCACATTTTTCAGAAAGATAAGGAGTGGGATGTCGCATGTAGTTACTGTGATTCATTTAATCTTTTTTTGTCTTTTTCCAACTAAGCATTTTCACGAGGGGAAAAACAATGATGTCATCAAGTTCCCCTCTCTGCTGAGACTGGGTAATTGTGCTGATTAAAAAGTTTCAATCACCGACATTATTAATAAAAGTAGGTTCTCTTACCATTACTTTGTGGTAGTTCATGAGGGAGATAGAAGGACCTCACAAACTGCTTGTAGACCACAGTTAGGGGATGAAGGATCACATAGCCTTCCAGGGTACTTCAGAGGAACATCAGAATTAAATACACCTCTTATTTGAATAAAACTAAACCACCTTTTATTGGGAGTTATTCTTGTTTGCAACATGATTTTCCTAGTTGGAAGAAATAAATCCAGATGAGAATGCAACAGATTAAATTATGTCTCTCGGCTGCGCTGGTGTCTTTCCCTCTACAAATATGATCCAAATATTAAAAAACTAGGAAAACTCATACAACCCTGCGTTAAAATTATCAAATAACAGCTACCTTTTAATTACCAGGCAGAAATGACAAAGCTGGTTGTTGCCGACTTAAATATCTAAGCTGCTTGTCATTGCGATGTTTAAGAAAAAAGGCTCAGATCCTGAGCTGCTTATCCCCAGCTCTGACTCCAGCTCCGACCTGAGCGTAACTGAGCAGAAAGTTCCTACTCAAGACTGCCACCTCCTGTCTTAAATCCCTAGTCACTCACTGACCGCTTAGTAACCCACTCAGGGTGCTTCTCTTGACACTCCCTTTGCTCGTAGAGCTAATTCTATGTAGAAAGGACGTTTCTTCAAAAATAATCAGACACAACTATTGACATAAGTTACAGAAAGTAGAGCAACTATCCAATACGTTGTATCCACCTTACCAACAGTTACATTTCCATGGATGTCCAAAGCTATTAGACCTAATGAAAATCCATAAAAGAGACTATTTCCTTCTCAAGCAGCACTATACTGTCTCACTGTTCTGTGTTTTGACAGGCCTCTCCAGTTTATTGTGCAAACTGATCAATCGCCAGATAAAAGACGTTAGTGACATCTGAAATGTGCTGCTGCATTTATAAACTGTTGATTAAAGGGAGAAAGATTAAAAGGAGAAAGGTTACAATTTCCCCCAATGATTAATACTAACTTTAAGTACAACTGGCATCAAAACTGCTGAAAATGAGAAATTAGAGGACACTCTCATGCTTTGCACACCTCAGATGTCTGACAGTTCTTTGCTTTTAGCCAATCTTTTACTCACATCTGCATTTGTTACTGGAATCCAAGTAAATGCACTCTTCTGTGTTATTCTCTAGTTTGAGACTGCAATATTCTCCTTGTAAGGAAGCATTAGAATTCTCATATAAAAGTTTCAACTACACCCAATCTTCACCTGCAATTTGTAAAAAAAAAAAACAACAAACCTTTATTTTCTTTCATTTTCCTTATTACATTTGAAATACAGGGCAAATAATCTCAGCAAAATTCCTAATCAGAAGTTTCAGACATTTTTGAGCATAACAAGAGAAGAAAGGTTTTACTTATTTGAAACTAGTGGTGCATCCACTTATTTGAGCTATTTCCCCATTTTCATTCTCAATCTTAGGAAGTTTTCAGCCTTCATTTAACTAGGCAGCTTCCAGAGGCCTGCAGTTAGTTAGTACTGACTAGTACTCACTTCAGCACTGAATGCACTATTTCTCTTTTACCATGGCAGTAGGAAGGAAAAAAAAAAGCCAAAAAAAAAGAAAAAGAAACCACATCATTTTTGGAGCAGGTATTTTGGAGCAGGTCTCAGTTTGCTTTCATATAATCAAGTTCTTATCATTAGATTGTAGTATGGTAAAACAAATAATCATGCTGAGCATCTGCACTGCACATAAATCAATTGACTTGTCCATCTTTTCTGAGAAATCCATTTGGTCCTTCTTAAAAAAAGGCTTTAAAAAAACAAGTCTTCTGAAAAACAAGTGAAAGGTACAATTCAGTAACAGTATCATATGCATTGACAATTCTTAGAGCTTCTGGAAAAGCTACTTAATGAAATACATTGTACTTCATTCTGAAAAGTCTCTCATTTAGTCAAGCCTCCCTGGTCTTTAAAGTAGCTCTCCAAGCATTGCAGAACCAGCATTGTCAGGCTGGAAAGCTTGAAAAACCCTGCAGCACATTAGCATAGTAGGCTTGCCAGCACCCCATAGACCAGGAAACCAAGGTACAGATGTTTCCATCTCCTAAATTCTTGCATGCTGCATGCTTTGCAGGATTTAATCAAGCAGGAGTGATTCTCTCCAATATCCTTGCATATCGCCTACATACTAAGCCCACGTCCTAATTCTATGATGTCGCCTGCTCTGAAATTTCCAGTCACACCTCAGATTGCTTCAGTCACTGCAACTTACAAAGTCATAGAATCGTAGAATGGTCTGGGTTGAAAGGGATCTTCAAAGATCATTCAGTCCACCCCCGCTAGGCCAGTTTGCTCAAAGTCTCATACAACTCAGCCTTGAACACTTCCAGGGATGGGGCAACTACGACTTCTCTGGGCAACCTGTGCCAGTGCCTCATCGCCCCCACAGTAAAAAATACCTTCCTTCATGTCCGATCTAAACCTACCCTCTTGCAGTTTAAAACCCATACACCTTGTCTGTCACTAAAGGCTTGGTAAAAAGTCCTTGTCCACCTTTCTTATAATCCCCCTTTAAGTACTGGAAGGCTGCAACAAGGTCTTGCCGGAGCCCTGTCTCCTCCAGGCTAAACGACCCGAACTCTCTTAGCCTGTCTTCATAGGAGAAATGAAAAAACTCATTGCTTTCTACTTTGTAGTGTGTACTGAACATAGTTTTTCCCCTCAAATTAAATTAGCATCCTTATAACACATTCCAACACCACTTTTCATTTACTCTCCCCATAACTCACCCTCATGTGGAGCTAGACTCCACACAGCCCTACATACATCCTAAAATATACGCTCGATCTTGGATCATATATATCTGTGAAACCTTCCAGGATGTCATCTCTATGAAAACTATACATGAGCTGTTAAGCACATAATAATTGCCACAGGTCACAGTGGGGTGCTGGCAATGGCTTTTGATCACAAATTCTATATCCTTACTGACACATTGATGAACACAAATGCAAGCTAACTCGACTACCAGTGACTTTTTGTTCAGATCATACTTTATCAGAAGGTATTTACTGCAAGTAAATACGTACTACTTAAATTATACACATAAATTACTGTTACCTCAGGCATCGTGTTCTCTGGAACTTTTAATCTTCTTTAAACGTTTCTATTAAAAAATATAATAAGAGATGTTCTTAAAATCCAATAGCACATAAAGATACTTTCTTTCTCAACAACAGTACTTCATTGTGTTTTACAGCAACCAAGTATACACCTATGTAAAAGTATTCTGTAACAACTGAATTTTAAAATGCAGAAAATAGATGAAGAATGGTTAGAAACAGCCATTAATCAATTTGTTAAAATTAACATTCACTCATATGGGGCTTAACGTCACAGCAATGAAGAGTGAATTTGTTGATTCGAAAACACATCCTTTGCAAACTGGAGATGCAGATTTCAGCTATCACAATTCTACTATCAGCAAATGACACCAAACTTTTATTTTGCATATGCTGTGGATGAATTTGGAAAACTGCATTTATTTTTTAGCAAGTCCATATTCAAGTTCACAGTATTGAAAAATCAGTGGTTAATGCACAGGACTGGGTACTAGGTGATTTAGATTCTAGTCTTGGCTCTGTCTCAGACTTCCCCCATGAGAAAATCACTTACAATTATCTTCTCAGAGGCAGCATCTAATTTTGGATAACCCAGCTTTGCCTGCTGAACTTTAATATCTGAAACCCAATTTTCATAAAGTGGTTTCATTGACATCAGGTGGTATAAAAATCTCTGCAAATGAGATTCCCAAAACACTGAACTTCCCTTGTTTGTCATTTATAGCTCTGCAAAGAGTCCCTAAAATGTTCAGTGACATAAGTGGAGAATTCAGATTTATTGATACCTTGCATATGCTGCACCTGCCTGAACAACTACAGAACAGTTGGGGCAATGAAGAGGAGGGGCCAGAGCATCCAGAGAAATGCCATGAGTGAGGTACCCAATGTCCAACATACCTCATCTTCACATTTCAGTGCTTCAGCTTAGGTGATCAGAAATTAAAATGTTTCTAATAAGAAGCCATATAAGGCAGGTTTTCTTTACGATAAAACTATTTGTGACCCCTAACTTTCAGTGAAATCAACATTGCTATATGCCCTCTAGGGAAGTGGATCTTTGTGACAAGGCATCATCATATATACAGTTATCAAAATTCATTATGATTTGTGGTGTTTGAACTTAGTAAGATAATTTTGTTTGAAGTTGTGTTCTAAAAATTTTGAATGGTCATTGTGATACACACTAGAGTATGCTACATGGAACTGAATTTGAGTTGAATTTCAAAAGCAAAGTGACCTTTACAATGTGTTCTCAAGTTTATGTGTAAATGAATCAACAAAAATAGAAGTCCAGACTCTGTAACTCTGTGACACTAAAGAGGAAAACATTTTCTCCACCCCGTGAAAATAGATTATTGAAAAACCCCCAACAGCAAAAACCTGTCTGCATCATATTTTAATTAAACAGCCAAATATCTCACTCCAGAATCCTAGCGTAACCTGCACTGTATCACACCATCTGTGTGAAGGTATTTTGCAATTATGTCAGTAATTCCAGCTCAGATGACTCAGAATGGGTGGTGCTTATAGGGAGGAGAATCGAGACCCTTCTGCTCTTCACAGAAATCCTGGCCTGCTGAGCACTCTCATTTGGCACAGTTTGACACCAGACTTGTCTTTTCTTGGCAGGAAAATTATCCTGCATAGGCTACCATAACCACATTGCTTCTGGCACCTGAGTGAGGTCAGGGTTGATAACCAGGAAAGGCAGATATCCAAGATTTGGTAAAGAGTCCCTTAAGGCTAATGAGGTAGTCATACGATGTTGGAGGTGTGTCTGTTGAGGATCTACCCTTTAAACCTGGATTTATTTAGAAATATTCAGGCGGTATCCACAGTTTCATAAATCCAGCAAATGATT
Source organism: Dromococcyx pavoninus (assembly GCA_033558185.1). Lineage (NCBI taxonomy): Eukaryota > Metazoa > Chordata > Aves > Cuculiformes > Neomorphidae > Dromococcyx > Dromococcyx pavoninus. The sequence goes on from JAUMJL010002734.1 coordinate 24,700, forward strand.
CCCAGTGTTTAGGCAATTCTAAGGGGTGCTTTCGGTGAATATTTCTCATCTTCTCTTTTTGGTAATGAAATAATCCTGAGATACAGGTGAAATGCCTCAATAAGAAACATAACAGATTGATGAAGAGAGAAGATCAATACTAATACTTAGGTGGAGTGTCTTTCTGCTACTCTGCCAAAACAACATTGGAACTGCCCTCATGAACATAGGAACTGACCTCAGTTTCCGCAGTCAGCACAGTGCTGGCATGTGCAAATCCTGTACAGCCACACTGAGAGAGAGGGCCTGTAGGAAGTGGAAGTGGGACTAGAAACATACAGTTTGCTGTGTTGTGTGTGAGAAGTCATCTGTGGCTTCTAGGCTCTCCTGTCTATGCTGTACTGAGCAGAGCTCTGGGACAGCTGTCCCAATAACTCATTTTCCCTTTCTGTTTTGAATATTTCCTCTCCCTGTTCATATGGTTTCTCTATGCCTGCACATTAGGACAAGCAGTGAGCACTTAAATGGCAAGCTCATAAAGACCTATTAAACTCAGTATAAGATCCTTGCAGTGCTTTATCTGATAAGCTTCAGCACTCTGCTTAGTCATCATACTTTTATTATCTTCTATCATGAAGACTTGCTCTCTTGACAAAATCAAAGCAAGTCACCACACCGTCTCCTACTAGGACACTGTGGGTAGTTCTCTTTGTGGCTTTACAAGCCACAGAGAGTGCACACTAGCTTTTTGGAAGAGAAATCTTCTATTTACACTATGTTATATAAAGATTACTTTTCAGCTTACTGCAAAAAACCCCTAAATTGTGAATTATATGTACAAAATTACCCCCAAAATATAAGAAAAATATATTATTTTCTTCTGTTTGCTTATTTCTTTGCAACATTCTAGGCAAGTTGCACTAAGTAGAATATATACAGAATGGAATACCTGCAATACATGCACAAAGAAGATAATGCAAATGTGTATGGTACCCTATTTTCATCTATCAATTCACTGATTAAGCTCTTCCCATCAAGATTTCTTTGCACCATATGACTGGCCTATCAAAAAAGTATGAAATCCTATGTATTTTGAGTGTAATTAAATTAGATCTCTATTACCTTGATTTAAGTACATCGTACTGTTACTACAGATCATGACACTCGGCAGGATCTCCAGGGTGTTGTTACACTGTTCCCCACACCCCTGTGTGGACAACGGACGTCCTTCTCCACTAACACACTGCTGGATGCAGTGGTGTGGAAAAGACATACTCCTTTACCCTGCTCACAGCAAATGACACTAACAAATACAGACCACAACAAAGCTTCTCTCCCTGTTACTAACAAGGTTGCTATCACACTGCAACTTTCTTCTTACAGACACAGCTTTTTTTTTCTTTAGAACAAGACGCATCTCAGTTCAATTAAACTAGTAAAATAAGTTTTAAAATAGATTTCCATTCAAGCCACATTACAGTATCACAGTATCATAAGGTTGGAAAGGACCTCTAAGATCATCAAGTCCAACCTATATCCCAACACTAACACCAACACTAACACCAACACTAACACCAACCCATCATCTAAACCATGGCACTCAGTGCCTCATCCAGTCTCCCCTTAAACACCTCCAGGGTCGGCGACTCCACCCCCTCCCTGGGCAGCGCATTCCAATGGCCAATCACCCTTTCAGTGAAGAACTTTTTCCTAACATCAAGCCTAAACTTTCCCTGTCAAAGCTTGAGTCCATGCCCTCTAGTTCTGTCACTGGTCACCTGAGAGAAGAGACCAACCCCTGCCCGACTACAACCTCCTTTTAGGTAGTTGTAGAGAGCAATGAGGTCTCCCCTGAGCCTCCTCTTCTTTAGACTAAACAGCCCCAACTCGCTCAGTCGCTCCTCATAGGGCTTGTGCTCCAGCCCCTTCACCATCTTCATTGCCTTCCTCTGAACACATTCCAGTATCCTGACATCTTTCCCAAACTGGGGGGCCCATTACTGTACACAATATTCAATATTATTGTACACAATAATATTACTGTACACAATATTCAATTCAATATTATATTTCCTCTCCTCCACTATACATGACCTTCACTAAAACACCAAAATCTTTTAAGGCTATCCAACATCTGACAGCAATAGCTGGCAGCAGGAACAGCAAATTTACTGCCTATATCATGCAGTACTTAAGTTCCTCCTTAATAGGCCTATTTCCGCTACAGAATTTGCATCCCTCTGATACGTAGTCTTATATGGCATGCTAGAAGCAGCAAATTAACCATTTATTTTGCAGTGATTGGCACACTTGAACATCACTATTTCTTGAGTGAATTTAATGACACTATAATTTCCGACTGCAGTTCTCAAACTAGCCCTTTGTCACACAGTGTTTTCTTTAACTAACAGTCTAAATCCCTGGTAGGAAAAAGTTCATGTGATAAAAGTTACAGGGGATGACGTATATTAATGTAATAAAATTTAAACCTTAAACATATATGAGGAGCTACTGAACATCTAATCTCAGAAAAGTTAGCAAAGGTATTGTTTGCTCTCTTTTTCTTCAAGTCTGCCAAATTAAAACATAATTTACCTCAGAGCAGAGAACATTTTGCCACTGCACTACCTAAGGAGGCATAGTGTAAGCATTCTGTCTGATAAATCAACAGACGATTTCAACACTGAAAGAAACATTTCTTACTCGCAGATTGCAGATACTTTATTCATAAGCATTAGCATGATCCAACTTATTGAAACCAAGAACAAAACCATGGGCCATCAGAGGCAACCCAGGATATCAGCCTTGTTCTTCCCTTCATTTGGAGTTCAACAGGCAGACCCAAACTGTTTGCCAAACAGACCTGTGCAAAATCTCTTGGGGAGAGAAAAAGTTCTCCTGGGATGCTAACCCATGAAGTAACACAACGATGACTAATGTTAAATAGTTCATTAACAGCTGCCTAATCTCCCTGTGTGCGAGGAGAGCTGGCACATGCTGTGCAGCAAGAGGCACTGGGGGGGTGAGATGAGAGGGGATGGGCGGGCAGCCCCCATTCTGCTCTCCTCACGTTTCATCAATGCAATCAGCAGTTTCAATACAGGCTCGTGGACGAAGTGATTGAGAGCAGCCCTGTGGTGAAGGACTTGGGGGTGCTGATTGATGAGAAATTCAACATGAGCTGGCAACGTGTGCTTGCAGCCCAAGGCCAGCTGTGTCCTGGGCTGCATCAAAAGCAGCATGGCCAGCAGGGTGAGGGAGGCAATTGTCCCCCTCTGCTCCGCTCTCATGAGACCCCACCTGCAGTGCTGTGTCCAGTTCTGGAATCCCCAATATAAGAAGGATAAAGAACTGTTGGAGTGGATCCCAGAGGAGGCTACAAAGATGATCAGAGGGCTGGAGCACCTCTGCTATGAGGACAGGCTAAGAGAGTTGGGGTTGTTCAGCCTGGAGAAGAGAAGGCTCTGAGGAGCCCTCATAGCGACCTTCCAGTGCCTGAAGGGGCTACAGGAAAGCTGGAGAGGAGCTTTTCAGAAGAGCAAGTAGTGACAGGACAAGTGGGAATGGCTTTAAACAGTGAGAGGGAAGATTTAGATTGGACGTTAGGAAGAAATTCTGCACGATGGGGGTGGTGAAGCACTGGCACAGGTTGCCCAGGGAGGCTGTGGATGCCCCCTCCCTGGAAGTGTTCAAGGCCAGACTGGATGGGGCCTTGAGCCGCCTGGTCTGGTGGGAAAAGTCCCTGCCCATGGCAAGGGGGTTGGAGCTGGATGGACTTTAAGGTCCCTTCCAACCCAAACCATTCTATAATTCCATGATTCTATAAGTCTATGATTCTAAGAAGGAAAATAAACACAGCCGGGCGTTTCGAGAGGTTTTTCGTGCCGCTCCCCTCATACGCGACTCCCAGGCTGGGCGAGGCCTCGGGGCGCGGGGTCGCCGCCATGGCAACGAGGGCGGGCGGGCGGCGGCGGGTTGTGATTGGTCAGCGGCGGGAGCTGGTCTGTCGGCGGCGGTCGCTGATTAGTCATCGTCGGGCACTGATAGGCTAGGAGCA
>JAUMJL010002735.1:0-41537 GCA_033558185.1 Dromococcyx pavoninus
GAGGAACCCAAAAAATGGATTGAGAAACACAAAAATGGGCTGAGGGACCGAAAATGGATTGAGGAAACCAGAAATGGTTTGAGGAACCCAAAAATTGATTAAGAGACACAAAAATGTGCTGAGGAAACCAAAATGGGCTGAGGAAACCAAAAATGGGCTGAAGAACCCAAAAGAGGATGTAGGGACCAGAAAAAGGATTGAAGAACTCAAAAATGGATTGAGGAACCCAAAAATGGATTGAGGAATCCAATAATGGATCGAAGAACCCAAAAATGGATTCAGGAACAGAAAAATTGAATTCTGGAACCCAAAATGGATTGAGGAACCCAAAAATGGATTGAGGGACCAAAAAAACGGATTGAGGAATCCAAGAATGGTCTGAGGAACCCAAAAATGGATTGAGGGACCAAAAAATGGGCTGAAAGACCAAAGAATGGATTGTGGAACCCAAAAATGGATTAAGGAACCCAAAAATTCGCTGAGGTATCCAAGAATCGATTGTGGAAGCAAGAATGGATTGAAGGACCCAAAAATGGATTGAATGACCCAAAAAAGGATTCAGGAAACCAAAAATTTATTTAGGAACCGTAGATTGGATTGAGGGACCAAAAAATGGATTGAGGAAACCCGAAATGGATTGAGGAACCCAAAAATCGATTAAGAGACACAAAAATGTGCTGAGGAAACCAAAATTGGCTGAGGAACCCAAAAATGGATTGAGGAACCGAAAAATTGGCTGAGGAAACCAAAAATGGTCTCAGGAACCCAAAAATGCATTGAGGAACCCAAAAAAGGGCTGAGGAACTAAAAAAATGGATTGAGGAACCCAAAAATGGATTGAGAAATCCAAAAAAGGGCTCAGGAAGAGAAAAATGCATTGAGGAACCCAAAAATGGATTGAGGAACCGAAAATTGGCTGAGGAAACCAAAAATGGACTGAAGAACCCAAAAATGGTCTCAGGAACCAAAAATGCATTGAGGAACCCAAAAAGGGGCTGAGGAACTAAAAAATGGATTGAGGAACCCAAAAATGGATTGAGGAAGACAAAAATGGGGTGAGGAATCCAAAAAATGGATTGAGGAACCCAAAAATGGATTTAGGAAACCAAGAATGGCTGAGGAAACCAAATATGATTGAGGAACCCAAAAATGAATTGAGGAACCCAAAAAAGGTCTGAGGGACCCAAAAACGAATTGACAGACCAAAAAATGGATTAAGGAACCCAAATATGGATTGAGGAACCAAAAAAATGGATTGAGGAAACCGAAAATTGCCGAGGGACCCGAAAATGGATTGAGGAACCCAGAAGTGGATTGAGGAACCCAAAAATGGACCGATGAACCCAAAAATGGGCTGTGGAATCCAAAAAGAGATTGAGGGACCAAAAGATGGATTGACGAACACAAAAATGGGTTCAGGGACCCAAAAATGGTTTGAGGAACCCGAAAATAGATTGAGGAATCCAAAAATGGGCTGAGGAACCCTAAACTGTGCTGAGGAACCCAAAAATGGGCTGAAAACACACAAATGGGCTGACAAACCCAAAAATGGTCAGGAGGCACTAAAAATGGATTGAGGAATCCAAAAATGAATTGAGGAACCCAAAAATGGATGGAGGAAACCAAAAAAAGATTTAGAAACCGAAAAATGGCCTGAGAAACCCAAAAAGGGATTGAGGAACTCAAAAATGGACTGAAGAACGCAAAAATGGATTGAGGAACCCAAAAATATATTCAGGGACCAAAAAATGGATTGAGGAACCCAAAAATGGGCTGAGAGCCCAAAAAATGGATTGAGGGACAAAAAATGGATTGAGGAACCCTGAAATGGTTTGAAGAAACATAAAATGTATTGAGGAACCGAAGAATGGATTGAGGAACCCAAAAATAGGCTGAGAGACCAAAAAAATGAATTGAGGAATTCTAAAATGGATTGTGGAACTCAAAAATGGATTGTGGAACCCAAAAATGGATTCAGGGACCAAAAAAATTGATTGAGAAACCCAAAATGGATTAAAAAACCCAAAAATGGACTGAGGAACCCAAATATTGAATTGAGGAAACCAAAAATGGATTGAGGAACCCAAAAGACGATTGAGGAACACAGTGATTTGAGGAATCGAAAAATGGGCTGAAGTACGCAAAAATGGGCGGAGTAACCCAAAAATAGATTGAGGAACCCAAAAATGTATTGAAGAACCCAAAAATGGATTCAGGGAACAAAAAATGGATTGAGGAATCCAAGAATGGATTGTGGAACCCAAAAATGGATTGAGGAACCCAAGAATAGGCTGAGAGACCAAAAAATGGATTGAGACACCCAAAAATGGATTGAAGGACATAAAAATGGATTGAAGGACCCAAAAATGGATTGAGGAAACCAAAAACGTATTGAGGAACTGAAGATTGGATTGAGGAACCGAAAAGTGGATTGAGGAATCCAAAAATGTGCTGAGGAAACCAAAAATGGGCTGAGGAAACCAAAAATGGGCTGAAGAACCCGAAAGAGGATGTAGGGACCAGAAAAAGGATTGAAGAACTCAAAAATGGATTGAGGAACCCAAAAATGGTTTGAGGAATCCAATAATGGATCGAAGAACCCAAAAATGGATTCAGGAACAGAAAAATTGAATTCTGGAACCCAAAAATGGATTGAGGAACCCAAAAATGGATTGAGGGACCAAAAAAACGGATTGAGGAATCCAAGAATGGTCTGAGGAACTCAAAAATGGATTGAGGGACCAAAAAATGGGCTGAAAGACCAAAGAATGGATTGTGGAACCCAAAAATGGATTAAGGACCCAAAAATTCGCTGAGGTATCCAAGAATCGATTGTGGAAGCCAAGAATGGATTGAAGGACCCAAAAATGGATTGAATGACCCAAAAAAGGATTCAGGAAACCAAAAATTTATTTAGGAACCGTAGATTGGATTGAGGACCAAAAAATGGATTGAGGAAACCCGAAATGGATTGAGGAACCCAAAAATCGATTAAGAGACACAAAAATGTGCTGAGGAAACCAAAATTGGCTGAGGAACCCAAAAATGGATTGAGGAACCGAAAAATAGGCTGAGGAAACCAAAAATGGATTGAGGAACCGAAAAATTGGCTGAGGAAACCAAAAATGGTCTCAGGAAGCCAAAAATGCATTGAGGAACCCAAAAAAGGGCTGAGGAACTAAAAAATGGATTGAGGAACCCAAAAATGGATTGAGGAAGACAAAAATGGGCTGAAGAACCCAAAAATGGATTGAGGAACCTAAAAATGGGCTGAGGAACCCAAATACTGAATTGAGGAACCCAAAAATGGATTGAGAAATCCAAAAAAGGGCTCAGGAAGAGAAAAATGCATTGAGGAACCCAAAAATGGATTGAGGAACCGAAAAATTGGCTGAGGAAACCAAAAATGGACTGAAGAACCCAAAAATGGTCTCAGGAAACCAAAAATGCATTGAGGAAACCAAAAAGGGGCTGAGGAACTAAAAAATGGATTGAGGAACCCAAAAATGGATTGAGGAAGACAAAAATGGGGTGAGGAATCCAAAAAATGGATTGAGGAACCCAAAAATGGATTTAGGAAACCAAGAATGGGCTGAGGAAACCAAATATGGATTGAGGAACCCAAAAATGAATTGAGGAACCCAAAAAAGGTCTGAGGGACCCAAAAACGAATTGACAGACCAAAAAATGGATTAAGGAACCCAAATATGGATTGAGGAACCAAAAAAATGCATTGAGGAAACCGAAAATTGGCCGAGGGACCCGAAAATGGATTGAGGAACCCAGAAGTGGATTGAGGAACCCAAAAATGGACCGATGAACCCAAAAATGGGCTGTGGAATCCAAAAAGAGATTGAGGGACCAAAAGATGGATTGACGAACACAAAAATGGGTTCAGGGACCCAAAAATGGTTTGAGGAACCCGAAAATAGATTGAGGAATCCAAAAATGGGCTGAGGAACCCTAAACTGTGCTGAGGAACCCAAAAATGGGCTGAAAACACACAAATGGGCTGACAAACCCAAAAATGGTCAGGAGGCACTAAAAATGGATTGAGGAATCCAAAAATGAATTGAGGAACCCAAAAATGGGTGAGGAAACCAAAAAAAGATTTAGAAACCGAAAAATGGCCTGAGAAACCCAAAAAGGGATTGAGGAACTCAAAAATGGACTGAAGAACGCAAAAATGGATTGAGGAACCCAAAAATATATTCAGGGACCAAAAAATGGATTGAGGAACCCAAAAATGGGCTGAGAGCCCAAAAAATGGATTGAGGGACAAAAAATGGATTGAGGAACCCTGAAATGGTTTGAAGAAACATAAAATGTATTGAGGAACCGAAGAATGGATTGAGGAACCCAAAAATAGGCTGAGAGACCAAAAAAATGAATTGAGGAATTCTAAAATGATTGTGGAACTCAAAAATGGATTGTGGAACCCAAAAATGGATTCAGGGACCAAAAAAATGGATTGAGAAACCCAAAACGGATTAAAAAACCCAAAAATGGACTGAGGAACCCAAATATTGAATTGAGGAAACCAAAAATGGATTGAGGAACCCAAAAGACAATTGAGGAACACAGTGATTTGAGGAATCGAAAAATGGGCTGAAGTACCCAAAAATGGGCGGAGTAACCCAAAAATAGATTGAGGAACCCAAAAATGTATTGAAGAACCCAAAAATGGATTCAGGGAACAAAAAATGGATTGAGGAATCCAAGAATGGATTGTGGAACCCAAAAATGGATTGAGGAACCCAAAAATAGGCTGAGAGACCAAAAAATGGATTGAGACACCCAAAAATGGATTGAAGGACATAAAAATGGATTGAAGGACCCAAAAATGGATTGAGGAAACCAAAAACGTATTGAGGAACTGAAGATTGGATTGAGGAACCGAAAAGTGGATTGAGGAACCCAAAAATGGGATGAGGCAACCAAAAATGGATTGACAGACCAAAAAGTGGATTAAGGAACCCAATTATGGATGGAGGAACCCAAAAAATGGATTGAGAAACACAAAAATGGGCTGAGGGACCGAAAATGGATTGAGGAAACCAGAAATGGTTTGAGGAACCCAAAAATTGATTAAGAGACACAAAAATGTGCTGAGGAAACCAAAAATGGGCTGAGGAAACCAAAAATGGGCTGAAGAACCCAAAAGAGGATGTAGGGACCAGAAAAAGGATTGAAGAACTCAAAAATGGATTGAGGAACCCAAAAATGGATTGAGGAATCCAATAATGGATCGAAGAACCCAAAAATGGATTCAGGAACAGAAAAATTGAATTCTGGAACCCAAAAATGGATTGAGGAACCCAAAAATGGATTGAGGGACCAAAAAAACGGATTGAGGAATCCAAGAATGGTCTGAGGAACCCAAAAATGGATTGAGGGACCAAAAAATGGGCTGAAAGACCAAAGAATGGATTGTGGAACCCAAAAATGGATTAAGGAACCCAAAAATTCGCTGAGGTATCCAAGAATCGATTGTGGAAGCCAAGAATGGATTGAAGGACCCAAAAATGGATTGAATGACCCAAAAAAGGATTCAGGAAACCAAAAATTTATTTAGGAACCGTAGATTGGATTGAGGGACCAAAAAATGGATTGAGGAAACCCGAAATGGATTGAGGAACCCAAAAATCGATTAAGAGACACAAAAATGTGCTGAGGAAACCAAAATTGGCTGAGGAACCCAAAAATGGATTGAGGAACCGAAAAATTGGCTGAGGAAACCAAAAATGGTCTCAGGAACCCAAAAATGCATTGAGGAACCCAAAAAAGGGCTGAGGAACTAAAAAAATGGATTGAGGAACCCAAAAATGGATTGAGAAATCCAAAAAAGGGCTCAGGAAGAGAAAAATGCATTGAGGAACCCAAAAATGGATTGAGGAACCGAAAAATTGGCTGAGGAAACCAAAAATGGACTGAAGAACCCAAAAATGGTCTCAGGAAACCAAAAATGCATTGAGGAAACCAAAAAGGGGCTGAGGAACTAAAAAATGGATTGAGGAACCCAAAAATGGATTGAGGAAGACAAAAATAAGGTGAGCAATCCAAAAAATGGATTGAGGAACCCAAAAATGGATTTAGGAAACCAAGAATGGGCTGAGGAAACCAAATATGGATTGAGGAACCCAAAAATGAATTGAGGAACCCAAAAAAGGTCTGAGGGACCCAAAAACGAATTGACAGACCAAAAAATGGATTAAGGAACCCAAATATGGATTGAGGAACCAAAAAAATGCATTGAGGAAACCGAAAATTGGCCGAGGGACCCGAAAATGGATTGAGGAACCCAGAAGTGGATTGAGGAACCCAAAAATGGACCGATGAACCCAAAAATGGGCTGTGGAATCCAAAAAGAGATTGAGGGAACAAAAGATGGATTGACGAACACAAAAATGGGTTCAGGGACCCAAAAATGGTTTGAGGAACCCGAAAATAGATTGAGGAATCCAAAAATGGGCTGAGGAACCCTAAACTGTGCTGAGGAACCCAAAAATGGGCTGAAAACACACAAATGGGCTGACAAACCCAAAAATGGTCAGGAGGCACTAAAAATGGATTGAGGAATCCAAAAATGAATTGAGGAACCCAAAAATGGATGGAGGAAACCAAAAAAAGATTTAGAAACCGAAAAATGGCCTGAGAAACCCAAAAAGGGATTGAGGAACTCAAAAATGGACTGAAGAACGCAAAAATGGATTGAGGAACCCAAAAATATATTCAGGGACCAAAAAATGGATTGAGGAACCCAAAAATGGGCTGAGAGCCCAAAAAATGGATTGAGGGACAAAAAATGGATTGAGGAACCCTGAAATGGTTTGAAGAAACATAAAATGTATTGAGGAACCGAAGAATGGATTGAGGAACCCAAAAATAGGCTGAGAGACCAAAAAAATGAATTGAGGAATTCTAAAATGGATTGTGGAACTCAAAAATGGATTGTGGAACCCAAAAATGGATTCAGGGACCAAAAAAATGGATTGAGAAACCCAAAATGGATTAAAAAACCCAAAAATGGACTGAGGAACCCAAATATTGAATTGAGGAAACCAAAAATGGATTGAGGAACCCAAAAGACGATTGAGGAACACAGTGATTTGAGGAATCGAAAAATGGGCTGAAGTACGCAAAAATGGGCGGAGTAACCCAAAAATAGATTGAGGAACCCAAAAATGTATTGAAGAACCCAAAAATGGATTCAGGGAACAAAAAATGGATTGAGGAATCCAAGAATGGATTCTGGAACCCAAAAATGGATTGAGGAACCCAAGAATAGGCTGAGAGACCAAAAAATGGATTGAGACACCCAAAAATGGATTGAAGGACATAAAAATGGATTGAAGGACCCAAAAATGGATTGAGGAAACCAAAAACGTATTGAGGAACTGAAGATTGGATTGAGGAACCGAAAAGTGGATTGAGGAATCCAAAAATGTGCTGAGGAAACCAAAAATGGGCTGAGGAAACCAAAAATGGGCTGAAGAACCCAAAAGAGGATGTAGGGACCAGAAAAAGGATTGAAGAACTCAAAAATGGATTGAGGAACCCAAAAATGGATTGAGGAATCCAATAATGGATCGAAGAACCCAAAAATGGATTCAGGAACAGAAAAATTGAATTCTGGAACCCAAAAATGGATTGAGGAACCCAAAAATGGATTGAGGGACCAAAAAAACGGATTGAGGAATCCAAGAATGGTCTGAGGAACTCAAAAATGGATTGAGGGACCAAAAAATGGGCTGAAAGACCAAAGAATGGATTGTGGAACCCAAAAATGGATTAAGGAACCCAAAAATTCGCTGAGGTATCCAAGAATCGATTGTGGAAGCCAAGAATGGATTGAAGGACCCAAAAATGGATTGAATGACCCAAAAAAGGATTCAGGAAACCAAAAATTTATTTAGGAACCGTAGATTGGATTGAGGGACCAAAAAATGGATTGAGGAAACCCGAAATGGATTGAGGAACCCAAAAATCGATTAAGAGACACAAAAATGTGCTGAGGAAACCAAAATTGGCTGAGGAACCCAAAAATGGATTGAGGAACCGAAAAATTGGCTGAGGAAACCAAAAATGGTCTCAGGAACCCAAAAATGCATTGAGGAACCCAAAAAAGGGCTGAGGAACTAAAAAAATGGATTGAGGAACCCAAAAATGGATTGAGAAATCCAAAAAAGGGCTCAGGAAGAGAAAAATGCATTGAGGAACCCAAAAATGGATTGAGGAACCGAAAAATTGGCTGAGGAAACCAAAAATGGACTGAAGAACCCAAAAATGGTCTCAGGAAACCAAAAATGCATTGAGGAAACCAAAAAGGGGCTGAGGAACTAAAAAATGGATTGAGGAACCCAAAAATGGATTGAGGAAGACAAAAATAAGGTGAGCAATCCAAAAAATGGATTGAGGAACCCAAAAATGGATTTAGGAAACCAAGAATGGGCTGAGGAAACCAAATATGGATTGAGGAACCCAAAAATGAATTGAGGAACCCAAAAAAGGTCTGAGGGACCCAAAAACGAATTGACAGACCAAAAAATGGATTAAGGAACCCAAATATGGATTGAGGAACCAAAAAAATGCATTGAGGAAACCGAAAATTGGCCGAGGGACCCGAAAATGGATTGAGGAACCCAGAAGTGGATTGAGGAACCCAAAAATGGACCGATGAACCCAAAAATGGGCTGTGGAATCCAAAAAGAGATTGAGGGAACAAAAGATGGATTGACGAACACAAAAATGGGTTCAGGGACCCAAAAATGGTTTGAGGAACCCGAAAATAGATTGAGGAATCCAAAAATGGGCTGAGGAACCCTAAACTGTGCTGAGGAACCCAAAAATGGGCTGAAAACACACAAATGGGCTGACAAACCCAAAAATGGTCAGGAGGCACTAAAAATGGATTGAGGAATCCAAAAATGAATTGAGGAACCCAAAAATGGATGGAGGAAACCAAAAAAAGATTTAGAAACCGAAAAATGGCCTGAGAAACCCAAAAAGGGATTGAGGAACTCAAAAATGGACTGAAGAACGCAAAAATGGATTGAGGAACCCAAAAATATATTCAGGGACCAAAAAATGGATTGAGGAACCCAAAAATGGGCTGAGAGCCCAAAAAATGGATTGAGGGACAAAAAATGGATTGAGGAACCCTGAAATGGTTTGAAGAAACATAAAATGTATTGAGGAACCGAAGAATGGATTGAGGAACCCAAAAATAGGCTGAGAGACCAAAAAAATGAATTGAGGAATTCTAAAATGGATTGTGGAACTCAAAAATGGATTGTGGAACCCAAAAATGGATTCAGGGACCAAAAAAATGGATTGAGAAACCCAAAATGGATTAAAAAACCCAAAAATGGACTGAGGAACCCAAATATTGAATTGAGGAAACCAAAAATGGATTGAGGAACCCAAAAGACGATTGAGGAACACAGTGATTTGAGGAATCGAAAAATGGGCTGAAGTACGCAAAAATGGGCGGAGTAACCCAAAAATAGATTGAGGAACCCAAAAATGTATTGAAGAACCCAAAAATGGATTCAGGGAACAAAAAATGGATTGAGGAATCCAAGAATGGATTCTGGAACCCAAAAATGGATTGAGGAACCCAAGAATAGGCTGAGAGACCAAAAAATGGATTGAGACACCCAAAAATGGATTGAAGGACATAAAAATGGATTGAAGGACCCAAAAATGGATTGAGGAAACCAAAAACGTATTGAGGAACTGAAGATTGGATTGAGGAACCGAAAAGTGGATTGAGGAATCCAAAAATGTGCTGAGGAAACCAAAAATGGGCTGAGGAAACCAAAAATGGGCTGAAGAACCCAAAAGAGGATGTAGGGACCAGAAAAAGGATTGAAGAACTCAAAAATGGATTGAGGAACCCAAAAATGGATTGAGGAATCCAATAATGGATCGAAGAACCCAAAAATGGATTCAGGAACAGAAAAATTGAATTCTGGAACCCAAAAATGGATTGAGGAACCCAAAAATGGATTGAGGGACCAAAAAAACGGATTGAGGAATCCAAGAATGGTCTGAGGAACTCAAAAATGGATTGAGGGACCAAAAAATGGGCTGAAAGACCAAAGAATGGATTGTGGAACCCAAAAATGGATTAAGGAACCCAAAAATTCGCTGAGGTATCCAAGAATCGATTGTGGAAGTCAAGAATGGATTGAAGGACCCAAAAATGGATTGAATGACCCAAAAAAGGATTCAGGAAACCAAAAATTTATTTAGGAACCGTAGATTGGATTGAGGGACCAAAAAATGGATTGAGGAAACCCGAAATGGATTGAGGAACCCAAAAATCGATTAAGAGACACAAAAATGTGCTGAGGAAACCAAAATTGGCTGAGGAACCCAAAAATGGATTGAGGAACCGAAAAATAGGCTGAGGAAACCAAAAATGGATTGAGGAACCGAAAAATTGGCTGAGGAAACCAAAAATGGTCTCAGGAAGCCAAAAATGCATTGAGGAACCCAAAAAAGGGCTGAGGAACTAAAAAATGGATTGAGGAACCCAAAAATGGATTGAGGAAGACAAAAATGGGCTGAAGAACCCAAAAATGGATTGAGGAACCTAAAAATGGGCTGAGGAACCCAAATACTGAATTGAGGAACCCAAAAATGGATTGAGAAATCCAAAAAAGGGCTCAGGAAGAGAAAAATGCATTGAGGAACCCAAAAATGGATTGAGGAACCGAAAAATTGGCTGAGGAAACCAAAATGGACTGAAGAACCCAAAAATGGTCTCAGGAAACCAAAAATGCATTGAGGAAACCAAAAAGGGGCTGAGGAACTAAAAAATGGATTGAGGAACCCAAAAATGGATTGAGGAAGACAAAAATGGGGTGAGGAATCCAAAAAATGGATTGAGGAACCCAAAAATGGATTTAGGAAACCAAGAATGGGCTGAGGAAACCAAATATGGATTGAGGAACCCAAAAATGAATTGAGGAACCCAAAAAAGGTCTGAGGGACCCAAAAACGAATTGACAGACCAAAAAATGGATTAAGGAACCCAAATATGGATTGAGGAACCAAAAAAATGCATTGAGGAAACCGAAAATTGGCCGAGGGACCCGAAAATGGATTGAGGAACCCAGAAGTGGATTGAGGAACCCAAAAATGGACCGATGAACCCAAAAATGGGCTGTGGAATCCAAAAAGAGATTGAGGGACCAAAAGATGGATTGACGAACACAAAAATGGGTTCAGGGACCCAAAAATGGTTTGAGGAACCCGAAAATAGATTGAGGAATCCAAAAATGGGCTGAGGAACCCTAAACTGTGCTGAGGAACCCAAAAATGGGCTGAAAACACACAAATGGGCTGACAAACCCAAAAATGGTCAGGAGGCACTAAAAATGGATTGAGGAATCCAAAAATGAATTGAGGAACCCAAAAATGGATGGAGGAAACCAAAAAAAGATTTAGAAACCGAAAAATGGCCTGAGAAACCCAAAAAGGGATTGAGGAACTCAAAAATGGACTGAAGAACGCAAAAATGGATTGAGGAACCCAAAAATATATTCAGGGACCAAAAAATTGATTGAGGAACCCAAAAATGGGCTGAGAGCCCAAAAAATGGATTGAGGGACAAAAAATGGATTGAGGAACCCTGAAATGGTTTGAAGAAACATAAAATGTATTGAGGAACCGAAGAATGGATTGAGGAACCCAAAAATAGGCTGAGAGACCAAAAAAATGAATTGAGGAATTCTAAAATGGATTGTGGAACTCAAAAATGGATTGTGGAACCCAAAAATGGATTCAGGGACCAAAAAAATGGATTGAGAAACCCAAAATGGATTAAAAAACCCAAAAATGGACTGAGGAACCCAAATATTGAATTGAGGAAACCAAAAATGGATTGAGGAACCCAAAAGACGATTGAGGAACACAGTGATTTGAGGAATCGAAAAATGGGCTGAAGTACCGAAAAATGGGCGGAGTAACCCAAAAATAGATTGAGAAACCCAAAAATGTATTGAAGAACCCAAAAATGGATTCAGGGAACAAAAAATGGATTGAGGAATCCAAGAATGGATTGTGGAACCCAAAAATGGATTGAGGAACCCAAGAATAGGCTGAGAGACCAAAAAATGGATTGAGACACCCAAAAATGGATTGAAAGACATAAAAATGGATTGAAGGACCCAAAAATGGATTGAGGAAACCAAAAACGTATTGAGGAACTGAAGATTGGATTGAGGAACCGAAAAGTGGATTGAGGAATCCAAAAATGTGCTGAGGAAACCAAAAATGGGCTGAGGAAACCAAAAATGGGCTGAAGAACCCAAAAGAGGATGTAGGGACCAGAAAAAGGATTGAAGAACTCAAAAATGGATTGAGGAACCCAAAAATGGATTGAGGAATCCAATAATGGATCGAAGAACCCAAAAATGGATTCAGGAACAGAAAAATTGAATTCTGGAACACAAAAATGGATTGAGGAACCCAAAAATGGATTGAGGGACCAAAAAAACGGATTGAGGAATCCAAGAATGGTCTGAGGAACCCAAAAATGGATTGAGGGACCAAAAAATGGGCTGAAAGACCAAAGAATGGATTGTGGAACCCAAAAATGGATTAAGGAACCCAAAAATTCGCTGAGGTATCCAAGAATCGATTGTGGAAGCCAAGAATGGATTGAAGGACCCAAAAATGGATTGAATGACCCAAAAAAGGATTCAGGAAACCAAAAATTTATTTAGGAACCGTAGATTGGATTGAGGGACCAAAAAATGGATTGAGAA
Source organism: Dromococcyx pavoninus (assembly GCA_033558185.1). Taxonomy (NCBI): domain Eukaryota; kingdom Metazoa; phylum Chordata; class Aves; order Cuculiformes; family Neomorphidae; genus Dromococcyx; species Dromococcyx pavoninus. The sequence goes on from JAUMJL010002735.1 coordinate 12,780, forward strand.
AACCCGAAATGGATTGAGGAACCCAAAAATCGATTAAGAGACACAAAAATGTGCTGAGGAAACCAAAATTGGCTGAGGAACCCAAAAATGGATTGAGGAACCGAAAAATTGGCTGAGGAAACCAAAAATGGTCTCAGGAACCCAAAAATGCATTGAGGAACCCAAAAAAGGGCTGAGGAACTAAAAAATGGATTGAGGAACCCAAAAATGGACTGAGGAAGACGAAAATGGGCTGAAGAACCCAAAAATGGATTGAGGAACCTAAAAATGGGCTGAGGAACCCAAATACTGAATTGAGGAACCCAAAAATGGATTGAGAAATCCAAAAAAGGGCTCAGGAAGAGAAAAATGCATTGAGGAACCCAAAAATGGATTGAGGAACCGAAAAATTGGCTGAGGAAACCAAAAATGGACTGAAGAACCCAAAAATGGTCTCAGGAACCCAAAAATGCATTGAGGAAACCAAAAAGGGGCTGAGGAACTAAAAAATGGATTGAGGAACCCAAAAATGGATTGAGGAAGACAAAAATGGGGTGAGGAATCAAAAAAATGGATTGAGGAACCCAAAAATGGATTGAGGAAGACAAAAATGGGCTGAAGAACCCAAAAATGGATTGAGGAACCCAAAAATGAATTGAGGAACCCAAAAAAGGTCTGAGGGACCCAAAAACGAATTGACAGACCAAAAAATGGATTAAGGAACCCAAATATGGATTGAGGAACCAAAAAAATGGATTGAGGAAACCGAAAATTGGCCGAGGGACCCGAAAATGGATTGAGGAACCCAGAAGTGGATTGAGGAACCCAAAAATGGACCGATGAACCCAAAAACGGGCTGTGGAATCCAAAAAGAGATTGAGGGACCAAAAGATGGATTGACGAACACAAAAATGGGTTCAGGGACCCAAAAATGGTTTGAGGAACCCAAAAATAGATTGAGGAATCCAAAAATGGGCTGAGGAACCCTAAACTGTGCTGAGGAACCCAAAAATGGGCTGAAAACACACAAATGGGCTGACAAACCCAAAAATGGTCAGGAGGCACTAAAAATGGATTGAGGAATCCAAAAATGAATTGAGGAACCCAAAAATGGATGGAGGAAACCAAAAAAAGATTTAGAATACCGAAAAATGGCCTGAGAAACCCAAAAAGGGATTGAGGAACTCAAAAATGGACTGAAGAACGCAAAAATGGATTGAGGAACCCAAAAATATATTCAGGGACCAAAAAATGGATTGAGGAACCCAAAATTGGGCTGAGAGCCCAAAAAATGGATTGAGGGACAAAAAATGGATTGAGGAACCCTGAAATGGTTTGAAGAAACATAAAATGTATTGAGGAACCGAAGAATGGATTGAGGAACCCAAAAATAGGCTGAGAGACCAAAAAAATGAATTGAGGAATTCTAAAATGGATTGTGAAACTCAAAAATGGATTGTGGAACCCAAAAATGGATTCAGGGACCAAAAAAATGGATTGAGAAACCCAAAATGGATTAAAAAACCCAAAAATGGACTGAGGAACCCAAATATTGAATTGAGGAAACCAAAAATGGATTGAGGAACCCAAAAGACGATTGAGGAACACAGTGATTTGAGGAATCGAAAAATGGGCTGAAGTACCCAAAAATGGGCGGAGTAACCCAAAAATAGATTGAGGAACCCAAAAATGTATTGAAGAACCCAAAAATGGATTCAGGGAACAAAAAATGGATTGAGGAATCCAAGAATGGATTGTGGAACCCAAAAATGGATTGAGGAAGACAAAAATGGGGTGAGGAATCAAAAAAATGGATTGAGGAACCCAAAAATGGATTTAGGAAACCAAGAATGGGCTGAGGAACCCAAATATGGATTGAGGAACCCAAAAAAGGATTGAGGAACCCAAAAATGAATTGAGGAACCCAAAAAAGGTCTGAGGGACCCAAAAACGAATTGACAGACCAAAAAATGGATTAAGGAACCCAAATATGGATTGAGGAACCAAAAAAATGGATTGAGGAAACCGAAAATTGGCCGAGGGACCCGAAAATGGATTGAGGAACCCAGAAGTGGATTGAGGAACCCAAAAATGGGCTGTGGAATCCAAAAAGAGATTGAGGGAACAAAAGATGGATTGACGAACACAAAAATGGTTTCAGGGACCCAAAAATGGTTTGAGGAACCCGAAAATAGATTGAGGAATCCAAAAATGGGCTGAGGAACCCTAAACTGTGCTGAGGAACCCAAAAATGGGCTGAAAACACACAAATGGGCTGACAAACCCAAAAATGGTCAGGAGGCACTAAAAATGGATTGAGGAATCCAAAAATGAATTGAGGAACCCAAAAATGGATGGAGGAAACCAAAAAAAGATTTAGAAACCGAAAAATGGCCTGAGAAACCCAAAAAGGGATTGAGGAACTCAAAAATGGACTGAAGAACGCAAAAATGGATTGAGGAACCCAAAAATATATTCAGGGACCAAAAAATGGATTGAGGAACCCAAAAATGGGCTGAGAGCCCAAAAAATGGATTGAGGGACAAAAAATGGATTGAGGAACCCTGAAATGGTTTGAAGAAACATAAAATGTATTGAGGAACCGAAGAATGGATTGAGGAACCCAAAAATAGGCTGAGAGACCAAAAAAATGAATTGAGGAATTCTAAAATGGATTGTGGAACTCAAAAATGGATTGTGGAACCCAAAAATGGATTCAGGGACCAAAAAAATTGATTGAGAAACCCAAAATGGATTAAAAACCCAAAAATGGACTGAGGAACCCAAATATTGAATTGAGGAAACCAAAAATGGATTGAGGAACCCAAAAGACGATTGAGGAACACAGTGATTTGAGGAATCGAAAAATGGGCTGAAGTACCCAAAAATGGGCGGAGTAACCCAAAAATAGATTGAGGAACCCAAAAATGTATTGAAGAACCCAAAAATGGATTCAGGGAACAAAAAATGGATTGAGGAATCCAAGAATGGATTGTGGAACCCAAAAATGGATTGAGGAACCCAAAAATAGGCTGAGAGACCAAAAAATGGATTGAGACACCCAAAAATGGATTGAAGGACATAAAAATGGATTGAAGGACCCAAAAATGGATTGAGGAAACCAAAAACGTATTGAGGAACTGAAGATTGGATTGAGGAACCGAAAAGTGGATTGAGGAATCCAAAAATGGGATGAGGCAACCAAAAATGGATTGACAGAACAAAAAGTGGATTGAGGAACCCAATTATGGATGGAGGAACCCAAAAAATGGATTGAGAAACACAAAAATGGGCTGAGGGACCGAAAATGGATTGAGGAAACCAGAAATGGTTTGAGGAACCCAAAAATTGATTAAGAGACACAAAAATGTGCTGAGGAAACCAAAAATGGGCTGAGGAAACCAAAAATGGGCTGAAGAACCCAAAAGAGGATGTAGGGACCAGAAAAAGGATTGAAGAACTCAAAAATGGATTGAGGAACCCAAAAATGGATTGAGGAATCCAATAATGGATCGAAGAACCCAAAAATGGATTCAGGAACAGAAAAATTGAATTCTGGAACCCAAAAATGGATTGAGGAACCCAAAAATGGATTGAGGGACCAAAAAAAACGGATTGAGGAATCCAAGAATGGTCTGAGGAACCCAAAAATGGATTGAGGGACCAAAAAATGGGCTGAAAGACCAAAGAATGGATTGTGGAACCCAAAAATGGATTAAGGAACCCAAAAATTCGCTCAGGTATCCAAGAATCGATTGTGGAAGCCAAGAATGGATTGAAGGACCCAAAAATGGATTGAATGACCCAAAAAAGGATTCAGGAAACCAAAAATTTATTTAGGAACCGTAGATTGGATTGAGGGACCAAAAAATGGATTGAGGAAACCCGAAATGGATTGAGGAACCCAAAAATCGATTAAGAGACACAAAAATGTGCTAAGGAAACCAAAAATGGGCTGAGGAACCCAAAAATGGATTGAGGAACCTAAAAATAGGCTGAGGAACCCAAAAATGGTCTCAGGAACCCAAAAATGCATTGAGGAACCCAAAAAGGGGCTGAGGAACTAAAAAAATGGATTGAGGAACCCAAAAATGGATTGAGGAAGACAAAAATGGGCTGAAGAACCCAAAAATGGATTGAGGAACCTAAAAATGGGCTGAGGAACCCAAATACTGAATTGAGGAACCCAAAAATGGATTGAGAAATCCAAAAAAGGGCTCAGGAAGAGAAAAATGCATTGAGGAACCCAAAAATGGATTGAGGAACCGAAAAATTGGCTGAGGAAACCAAAAATGGACTGAAGAACCCAAAAATGGTCTCAGGAACCCAAAAATGCATTGAGGAACCCAAAAAGGGGCTGAGGAACTAAAAAATGGATTGAGGAACCCAAAAATGGATTGAGGAAGACAAAAATGGGGTGAGGAATCCAAAAAATGGATTGAGGAACCCAAAAATGGATTTAGGAAACCAAGAATGGGCTGAGGAAACCAAATATGGATTGAGGAACCCAAAAATGAATTGAGGAACCCAAAAAAGGTCTGAGGGACCCAAAAACGAATTGACAGACCAAAAAATGGATTAAGGAACCCAAATATGGATTGAGGAACCAAAAAAATGGATTGAGGAAACCGAAAATTGGCCGAGGGACCCGAAAATGGATTGAGGAACCCAGAAGTGGATTGAGGAACCCAAAAATGGACCGATGAACCCAAAAACGGGCTGTGGAATCCAAAAAGAGGTTGAGGGACCAAAAGATGGATTGACGAACACAAAAATGGGTTCAGGGACCCAAAAATGGTTTGAGGAACCCGAAAATAGATTGAGGAATCCAAAAATGGGCTGAGGAACCCTAAACTGTGCTGAGGAACCCAAAAATGGGCTGAAAACACACAAATGGGCTGACAAACCCAAAAATGGTCAGGAGGCACTAAAAATGGATTGAGGAATCCAAAAATGAATTGAGGAACCCAAAAATGGATGGAGGAAACCAAAAAAAGATTTAGAATACCGAAAAATGGCCTGAGAAACCCAAAAAGGGATTGAGGAACTCAAAAATGGACTGAAGAACGCAAAAATGGATTGAGGAACCCAAAAATATATTCAGGGACCAAAAAATGGATTGAGGAACCCAAAAATGGGCTGAGAGCCCAAAAAATGGATTGAGGGACAAAAAATGGATTGAGGAACCCTGAAATGGTTTGAAGAAACATAAAATGTATTGAGGAACCGAAGAATGGATTGAGGAACCCAAAAATAGGCTGAGAGACCAAAAAAATGAATTGAGGAATTCTAAAATGGATTGTGGAACTCAAAAATGGATTGTGGAACCCAAAAATGGATTCAGGGACCAAAAAAATGGATTGAGAAACCCAAAATGGATTAAAAAACCCAAAAATGGACTGAGGAACCCAAATATTGAATTGAGGAAACCAAAAATGGATTGAGGAACCCAAAAGACGATTGAGGAACACAGTGATTTGAGGAATCGAAAAATGGGCTGAAGTACCCAAAAATGGGCGGAGTAACCCAAAAATAGATTGAGGAACCCAAAAATGTATTGAAGAACCCAAAAATGGATTCAGGGAACAAAAAATGGATTGAGGAATCCAAGAATGGATTGTGGAACCCAAAAATGGATTGAGGAAGACAAAAATGGGGTGAGGAATCAAAAAAATGGATTGAGGAACCCAAAAATGGATTTAGGAAACCAAGAATGGGCTGAGGAACCCAAATATGGATTGAGGAACCCAAAAAAGGATTGAGGAACCCAAAAATGAATTGAGGAACCCAAAAAAGGTCTGAGGGACCCAAAAACGAATTGACAGACCAAAAAATGGATTAAGGAACCCAAATATGGATTGAGGAACCAAAAAAATGGATTGAGGAAACCGAAAATTGGCCGAGGGACCCGAAAATGGATTGAGGAACCCAGAAGTGGATTGAGGAACCCAAAAATGGACCGATGAACCCAAAAATGGGCTGTGGAATCCAAAAAGAGATTGAGGGAACAAAAGATGGATTGACGAACACAAAAATGGGTTCAGGGACCCAAAAATGGTTTGAGGAACCCGAAAATAGATTGAGGAATCCAAAAATGGGCTGAGGAACCCTAAACTGTGCTGAGGAACCCAAAAATGGGCTGAAAACACACAAATGGGCTGACAAACCCAAAAATGGTCAGGAGGCACTAAAAATGGATTGAGGAATCCAAAAATGAATTGAGGAACCCAAAAATGGATGGAGGAAACCAAAAAAAGATTTAGAAACCGAAAAATGGCCTGAGAAACCCAAAAAGGGATTGAGGAACTCAAAAATGGACTGAAGAACGCAAAAATGGATTGAGGAACCCAAAAATATATTCAGGGACCAAAAAATGGATTGAGGAACCCAAAAATGGGCTGAGAGCCCAAAAAATGGATTGAGGGACAAAAAATGGATTGAGGAACCCTGAAATGGTTTGAAGAAACATAAAATGTATTGAGGAACCGAAGAATGGATTGAGGAACCCAAAAATAGGCTGAGAGACCAAAAAAATGAATTGAGGAATTCTAAAATGGATTGTGGAACTCAAAAATGGATTGTGGAACCCAAAAATGGATTCAGGGACCAAAAAAATTGATTGAGAAACCCAAAATGGATTAAAAACCCAAAAATGGACTGAGGAACCCAAATATTGAATTGAGGAAACCAAAAATGGATTGAGGAACCCAAAAGACGATTGAGGAACACAGTGATTTGAGGAATCGAAAAATGGGCTGAAGTACCCAAAAATGGGCGGAGTAACCCAAAAATAGATTGAGGAACCCAAAAATGTATTGAAGAACCCAAAAATGGATTCAGGGAACAAAAAATGGATTGAGGAATCCAAGAATGGATTGTGGAACCCAAAAATGGATTGAGGAACCCAAAAATAGGCTGAGAGACCAAAAAATGGATTGAGACACCCAAAAATGGATTGAAGGACATAAAAATGGATTGAAGGACCCAAAAATGGATTGAGGAAACCAAAAACGTATTGAGGAACTGAAGATTGGATTGAGGAACCGAAAAGTGGATTGAGGAATCCAAAAATGGGATGAGGCAACCAAAAATGGATTGACAGAACAAAAAGTGGATTGAGGAACCCAATTATGGATGGAGGAACCCAAAAAATGGATTGAGAAACACAAAAATGGGCTGAGGGACCGAAAATGGATTGAGGAAACCAGAAATGGTTTGAGGAACCCAAAAATTGATTAAGAGACACAAAAATGTGCTGAGGAAACCAAAAATGGGCTGAGGAAACCAAAAATGGGCTGAAGAACCCAAAAGAGGATGTAGGGACCAGAAAAAGGATTGAAGAACTCAAAAATGGATTGAGGAACCCAAAAATGGATTGAGGAATCCAATAATGGATCGAAGAACCCAAAAATGGATTCAGGAACAGAAAAATTGAATTCTGGAACCCAAAAATGGATTGAGGAACCCAAAAATGGATTGAGGGACCAAAAAAACGGATTGAGGAATCCAAGAATGGTCTGAGGAACCCAAAAATGGATTGAGGGACCAAAAAATGGGCTGAAAGACCAAAGAATGGATTGTGGAACCCAAAAATGGATTAAGGAACCCAAAAATTCGCTCAGGTATCCAAGAATCGATTGTGGAAGCCAAGAATGGATTGAAGGACCCAAAAATGGATTGAATGACCCAAAAAAGGATTCAGGAAACCAAAAATTTATTTAGGAACCGTAGATTGGATTGAGGGACCAAAAAATGGATTGAGGAAACCCGAAATGGATTGAGGAACCCAAAAATCGATTAAGAGACACAAAAATGTGCTAAGGAAACCAAAAATGGGCTGAGGAACCCAAAAATGGATTGAGGAACCTAAAAATAGGCTGAGGAACCCAAAAATGGTCTCAGGAACCCAAAAATGCATTGAGGAACCCAAAAAGGGGCTGAGGAACTAAAAAAATGGATTGAGGAACCCAAAAATGGATTGAGGAAGACAAAAATGGGCTGAAGAACCCAAAAATGGATTGAGGAACCTAAAAATGGGCTGAGGAACCCAAATACTGAATTGAGGAACCCAAAAATGGATTGAGAAATCCAAAAAAGGGCTCAGGAAGAGAGAAATGCATTGAGGAACCCAAAAATGGATTGAGGAACCGAAAAATTGGCTGAGGAAACCAAAAATGGACTGAAGAACCCAAAAATGGTCTCAGGAACCCAAAAATGCATTGAGGAACCCAAAAAGGGGCTGAGGAACTAAAAAATGGATTGAGGAACCCAAAAATGGATTGAGGAAGACAAAAATGGGGTGAGGAATCCAAAAAATGGATTGAGGAACCCAAAAATGGATTTAGGAAACCAAGAATGGGCTGAGGAAACCAAATATGGATTGAGGAACCCAAAAATGAATTGAGGAACCCAAAAAAGGTCTGAGGGACCCAAAAACGAATTGACAGACCAAAAAATGGATTAAGGAACCCAAATATGGATTGAGGAACCAAAAAAATGGATTGAGGAAACCGAAAATTGGCCGAGGGACCCGAAAATGGATTGAGGAACCCAGAAGTGGATTGAGGAACCCAAAAATGGACCGATGAACCCAAAAACGGGCTGTGGAATCCAAAAAGAGGTTGAGGGACCAAAAGATGGATTGACGAACACAAAAATGGGTTCAGGGACCCAAAAATGGTTTGAGGAACCCGAAAATAGATTGAGGAATCCAAAAATGGGCTGAGGAACCCTAAACTGTGCTGAGGAACCCAAAAATGGGCTGAAAACACACAAATGGGCTGACAAACCCAAAAATGGTCAGGAGGCACTAAAAATGGATTGAGGAATCCAAAAATGAATTGAGGAACCCAAAAATGGATGGAGGAAACCAAAAAAAGATTTAGAATACCGAAAAATGGCCTGAGAAACCCAAAAAGGGATTGAGGAACTCAAAAATGGACTGAAGAACGCAAAAATGGATTGAGGAACCCAAAAATATATTCAGGGACCAAAAAATGGATTGAGGAACCCAAAAATGGGCTGAGAGCCCAAAAAATGGATTGAGGGACAAAAAATGGATTGAGGAACCCTGAAATGGTTTGAAGAAACATAAAATGTATTGAGGAACCGAAGAATGGATTGAGGAACCCAAAAATAGGCTGAGAGACCAAAAAAATGAATTGAGGAATTCTAAAATGGATTGTGGAACTCAAAAATGGATTGTGGAACCCAAAAATGGATTCAGGGACCAAAAAAATGGATTGAGAAACCCAAAATGGATTAAAAAACCCAAAAATGGACTGAGGAACCCAAATATTGAATTGAGGAAACCAAAAATGGATTGAGGAACCCAAAAGACGATTGAGGAACACAGTGATTTGAGGAATCGAAAAATGGGCTGAAGTACCCAAAAATGGGCGGAGTAACCCAAAAATAGATTGAGGAACCCAAAAATGTATTGAAGAACCCAAAAATGGATTCAGGGAACAAAAAATGGATTGAGGAATCCAAGAATGGATTGTGGAACCCAAAAATGGATTGAGGAAGACAAAAATGGGGTGAGGAATCAAAAAAATGGATTGAGGAACCCAAAAATGGATTTAGGAAACCAAGAATGGGCTGAGGAACCCAAATATGGATTGAGGAACCCAAAAAAGGATTGAGGAACCCAAAAATGAATTGAGGAACCCAAAAAAGGTCTGAGGGACCCAAAAACGAATTGACAGACCAAAAAATGGATTAAGGAACCCAAATATGGATTGAGGAACCAAAAAAATGGATTGAGGAAACCGAAAATTGGCCGAGGGACCCGAAAATGGATTGAGGAACCCAGAAGTGGATTGAGGAACCCAAAAATGGACCGATGAACCCAAAAATGGGCTGTGGAATCCAAAAAGAGATTGAGGGAACAAAAGATGGATTGACGAACACAAAAATGGGTTCAGGGACCCAAAAATGGTTTGAGGAACCCGAAAATAGATTGAGGAATCCAAAAATGGGCTGAGGAACCCTAAACTGTGCTGAGGAACCCAAAAATGGGCTGAAAACACACAAATGGGCTGACAAACCCAAAAATGGTCAGGAGGCACTAAAAATGGATTGAGGAATCCAAAAATGAATTGAGGAACCCAAAAATGGATGGAGGAAACCAAAAAAAGATTTAGAAACCGAAAAATGGCCTGAGAAACCCAAAAAGGGATTGAGGAACTCAAAAATGGACTGAAGAACGCAAAAATGGATTGAGGAACCCAAAAATATATTCAGGGACCAAAAAATGGATTGAGGAACCCAAAAATGGGCTGAGAGCCCAAAAAATGGATTGAGGGACAAAAAATGGATTGAGGAACCCTGAAATGGTTTGAAGAAACATAAAATGTATTGAGGAACCGAAGAATGGATTGAGGAACCCAAAAATAGGCTGAGAGACCAAAAAAATGAATTGAGGAATTCTAAAATGGATTGTGGAACTCAAAAATGGATTGTGGAACCCAAAAATGGATTCAGGGACCAAAAAAATGGATTGAGAAACCCAAAATGGATTAAAAAACCCAAAAATGGACTGAGGAACCCAAATATTGAATTGAGGAAACCAAAAATGGATTGAGGAACCCAAAAGACGATTGAGGAACACAGTGATTTGAGGAATCGAAAAATGGGCTGAAGTACCCAAAAATGGGCGGAGTAACCCAAAAATAGATTGAGGAACCCAAAAATGTATTGAAGAACCCAAAAATGGATTCAGGGAACAAAAAATGGATTGAGGAATCCAAGAATGGATTGTGGAACCCAAAAATGGATTGAGGAACCCAAAAATAGGCTGAGAGACCAAAAAATGGATTGAGACACCCAAAAATGGATTGAAGGACATAAAAATGGATTGAAGGACCCAAAAATGGATTGAGGAAACCAAAAACGTATTGAGGAACTGAAGATTGGATTGAGGAACCGAAAAGTGGATTGAGGAATCCAAAAATGGGATGAGGCAACCAAAAATGGATTGACAGAACAAAAAGTGGATTGAGGAACCCAATTATGGATGGAGGAACCCAAAAAATGGATTGAGAAACACAAAAATGGGCTGAGGGACCGAAAATGGATTGAGGAAACCAGAAATGGTTTGAGGAACCCAAAAATTGATTAAGAGACACAAAAATGTGCTGAGGAAACCAAAAATGGGCTGAGGAAACCAAAAAAGGGCTGAAGAACCCAAAAGAGGATGTACGGACCAGAAAAAGGATTGAAGAACTCAAAAATGGATTGAGGAACCCAAAAATGGATTGAGGAATCCAATAATGGATCGAAGAACCCAAAAATGGATTCAGGAACAGAAAAATTGAATTCTGGAACCCAAAAATGGATTGAGGAACCCAAAAATGGATTGAGGGACCAAAAAATGGGCTGAAAGACCAAAGAATGGATTGTGGAACCCAAAAATGGATTAAGGAACCCAAAAATTCGCTGAGGTATCCAAGAATCGATTGTGGAAGCCAAGAATGGATTGAAGGACCCAAAAATGGATTGAATGACCCAAAAAAGGATTCAGGAAACCAAAAATTTATTTAGGAACCGCAGATTGGATTGAGGGACCAAAAAATGGATTGAAGAAACCCGAAATGGATTGAGGAACCCAAAAATCGATTAAGAGACACAAAAATGTGCTGAGGAAACCAAAATTGGCTGAGGAACCCAAAAATGGATTGAGGAACCGAAAAATTGGCTGAGGAAACCAAAAATGGTCTCAGGAACCCAAAAATGCATTGAGGAACCCAAAAAGGGGCTGAGGAACTAAAAAAATGGATTGAGGAACCCAAAAATGGATTGAGGAACCTAAAAATGGGCTGAGGAACCCAAATACTGAATTGAGGAACCCAAAAATGGATTGAGAAATCCAAAAAAGGGCTCAGGAAGAGAAAAATGCATTGAGGAACCCAAAAATGGATTGAGGAACCAAAAAATTGTCTGAGGAAACCAAAAATGGACTGAAGAACCCAAAAATGGTCTCAGGAACCCAAAAAGGCATTGAGGAACCCAAAAAGGGGCTGAGGAACTAAAAAATGGATTGAGGAACCCAAAAATGGATTGAGGAAGACAAAAATGGGGTGAGGAATCCAAAAAATGGATTGAGGAACCCAAAAAAGGTCTGAGGGACCCAAAAACGAATTGACAGACCAAAAAATGGATTAAGGAACCCAAATATGGATTGAGGAACCAAAAAAATGGATTGAGGAAACCGAAAATTGGCCGAGGGACCCGAAAATGGATTGAGGAACCCAGAAGTGGATTGAGGAACCCAAAAATGGACCGATGAACCCAAAAATGGGCTATGGAATCCAAAAAGAGATTGAGGGACCAAAAGATGGATTGACGAACACAAAAATGGGTTCAGGGACCCAAAAATGGTTTGAGGAACCCGAAAATAGATTGAGGAATCCAAAAATGGGCTGAGGAACCCTAAACTGTGCTGAGGAACCCAAAAATGGGCTGAAAACACACAAATGGGCTGACAAACCCAAAAATGGTCAGGAGGCACTAAAAATGGATTGAGGAATCCAAAAATGAATTGAGGAACCCAAAAATGGATGGAGGAAACCAAAAAAAGATTTAGAAACCGAAAAATGGCCTGAGAAACCCAAAAAGGGATTGAGGAACTCAAAAATGGACTGAAGAACGCAAAAATGGATTGAGGAACCCAAAAATATATTCAGGGACCAAAAAATGGATTGAGGAACCCAAAAATGGGCTGAGAGCCCAAAAAATGGATTGAGGGACAAAAAATGGATTGAGGAACCCTGAAATGGTTTGAAGAAACATAAAATGTATTGAGGAACCGAAGAATGGATTGAGGAACCCAAAAATAGGCTGAGAGACCAAAAAAATGAATTGAGGAATTCTAAAATGGATTGTGGAACTCAAAAATGGATTGTGGAACCCAAAAATGGATTCAGGGACCAAAAAAATGGATTGAGAAACCCAAAATGGATTAAAAAACCCAAAAATGGACTGAGGAACCCAAATATTGAATTGAGGAAACCAAAAATGGATTGAGGAACCCAAAAGACGATTGAGGAACACAGTGATTTGAGGAATCGAAAAATGGGCTGAAGTACCCAAAAATGGGCGGAGTAACCCAAAAATAGATTGAGGAACCCAAAAATGTATTGAAGAACCCAAAAATGGATTCAGGGAACAAAAAATGGATTGAGGAATCCAAGAATGGATTGTGGAACCCAAAAATGGATTGAGGAACCCAAGAATAGGCTGAGAGACCAAAAAATGGATTGAGACACCCAAAAATGGATTGAAGGACATAAAAATGGATTGAAGGACCCAAAAATGGATTGAGGAAACCAAAAACGTATTGAGGAACTGAAGATTGGATTGAGGAACCGAAAAGTGGATTGAGGAATCCAAAAATGGGATGAGGCAACCAAAAATGGATTGACAGAACAAAAAGTGGATTGAGGAACCCAATTATGGATGGAGGAACCCAAAAAATGGATTGAGAAACACAAAAATGGGCTGAGGGACCGAAAATGGATTGAGGAAACCAGAAATGGTTTGAGGAACCCAAAAATTGATTAAGAGACACAAAAATGTGCTGAGGAAACCAAAAATGGGCTGAGGAAACCAAAAATGGGCTGAAGAACCCAAAAGAGGATGTAGGGACCAGAAAAAGGATTGAAGAACTCAAAAATGGATTGAGGAACCCAAAAATGGATTGAGGAATCCAATAATGGATCGAAGAACCCAAAAATGGATTCAGGAACAGAAAAATTGAATTCTGGAACCCAAAAATGGATTGAGGAACCCAAAAATGGATTGAGGGACCAAAAAAACGGATTGAGGAATCCAAGAATGGTCTGAGGAACCCAAAAATGGATTGAGGGACCAAAAAATGGGCTGAAAGACCAAAGAATGGATTGTGGAACCCAAAAATGGATTAAGGAACCCAAAAATTCGCTGAGGTATCCAAGAATCGATTGTGGAAGCCAAGAATGGATTGAAGGACCCAAAAATGGATTGAATGACCCAAAAAAGGATTCAGGAAACCAAAAATTTATTTACGAACCGTAGATTGGATTGAGGGACCAAAAAATGGATTGAGGAAACCCGAAATGGATTGAGGAACCCAAAAATCGATTAAGAGACACAAAAATGTGCTGAGGAAACCAAAATTGGATGAGGAACCCAAAAATGGATTGCGAAACCTAAAAATAGGCTGAGGAACCCAAAAATGGATTGAGGAACCGAAAAATTGGCTGAGGAAACCAAAAATGGTCTCAGGAACCCAAAAATGCATTGAGGAACACAAAAAAGGGCTGAGGAACTAAAAAAATGGATTGAGGAACCCAAAAATGGATTGAGGAAGACAAAAATGGGCTGAAGAACCCAAAAATGGATTGAGGAACCTAAAAATGGGCTGAGGAACCCAAATACTGAATTGAGGAACCCAAAAATGGATTGAGAAATCCAAAAAAGGGCTCAGGAAGAGAAAAATGCATTGAGGAACCCAAAAATGGATTGAGGAACCGAAAAATTGGCTGAGGAAACCAAAAATGGACTGAAGAACCCAAAAATGGTCTCAGGAACCCAAAAATGCATTGAGGAAACCAAAAAGGGGCTGAGGAACTTAAAAATGGATTGAGGAACCCAAAAATAGATTGAGGAAGACAAAAATGGGGTGAGGAATCCAAAAAATGGATTGAGGAACCCAAAAATGGATTTAGGAAACCAAGAATGGGCTGAGGAACCCAAATATGGATTGAGGAACCCAAAAAAGGATTGAGGAACCCAAAAATGAATTGAGGAACCCAAAAAAGGTCTGAGGGACCCAAAAACGAATTGACAGACCAAAAAATGGATTAAGGAACCCAAATATGGATTGAGGAACCAAAAAAATGGATTGAGGAAACCGAAAATTGGCCGAGGGACCCTAAAATGGATTGAGGAACCCAGAAGTGGATTGAGGAACCCAAAAATGGACCGATGAACCCAAAAATGGGCTGTGGAATCCAAAAAGAGATTGAGGGAACAAAAGATGGATTGACGAACACAAAAATGGGTTCAGGGACCCAAAAATGGTTTGAGGAACCCGAAAATAGATTGAGGAATCCAAAAATGGGCTGAGGAACCCTAAACTGTGCTGAGGAACCCAAAAATGGGCTGAAAACACACAAATCGGCTGACAAACCCAAAAATGGTCAGGAGGCACTAAAAATGGATTGAGGAATCCAAAAATGAATTGAGGAACCCAAAAATGGATGGAGGAAACCAAAAAAAGATTTAGAAACCGAAAAATGGCCTGAGAAACCCAAAAAGGGATTGAGGAACTCAAAAATGGACTGAAGAACGCAAAAATGGATTGAGGAACCCAAAAATATATTCAGGGACCAAAAAATGGATTGAGGAACCCAAAAATGGGCTGAGAGCCCAAAAAATGGATTGAGGGACAAAAAATGGATTGAGGAACCCTGAAATGGTTTGAAGAAACATAAAATGTATTGAGGAACCGAAGAATGGATTGAGGAACCCAAAAATAGGCTGAGAGACCAAAAAAATGAATTGAGGAATTCTAAAATGGATTGTGGAACTCAAAAATGGATTGTGGAACCCAAAAATGGATTCAGGGACCAAAAAAATGGATTGAGAAACCCAAAATGGATTAAAAAACCCAAAAATGGACTGAGGAACCCAAATATTGAATTGAGGAAACCAAAAATGGATTGAGGAACCCAAAAGACGATTGAGGAACACAGTGATTTGAGGAATCGAAAAATGGGCTGAAGTACCCAAAAATGGGCGGAGTAACCCAAAAATAGATTGAGGAACCCAAAAATGTATTGAAGAACCCAAAAATGGATTCAGGGAACAAAAAATGGATTGAGGAATCCAAGAATGGATTGTGGAACCCAAAAATGGATTGAGGAACCCAAGAATAGGCTGAGAGACCAAAAAATGGATTGAGACACCCAAAAATGGATTGAAGGACATAAAAATGGATTGAAGGACCCAAAAATGGATTGAGGAAACCAAAAACGTATTGAGGAACTGAAGATTGGATTGAGGAACCGAAAAGTGGATTGAGGAATCCAAAAATGGGATGAGGCAACCAAAAATGGATTGACAGACCAAAAAGTGGATTGAGGAACCCAATTATGGATGGAGGAACCCAAAAAATGGATTGAGAAACACAAAAATGGGCTGAGGGACCGAAAATGGATTGAGGAAACCAGAAATGGTTTGAGGAACCCAAAAATTGATTAAGAGACACAAAAATGTGCTGAGGAAACCAAAAATGGGCTGAGGAAACCAAAAATGGGCTGAAGAACCCAAAAGAGGATGTAGGGACCAGAAAAAGGATTGAAGAACTCAAAAATGGATTGAGGAACCCAAAAATGGATTGAGGAATCCAATAATGGATCGAAGAACCCAAAAATGGATTCAGGAACAGAAAAATTGAATTCTGGAACACAAAAATGGATTGAGGAACCCAAAAATGGATTGAGGGACCAAAAAAACGGATTGAGGAATCCAAGAATGGTCTGAGGAACCCAAAAATGGATTGAGGGACCAAAAAATGGGCTGAAAGACCAAAGAATGGATTGTGGAACCCAAAAATGGATTAAGGAACCCAAAAATTCGCTGAGGTATCCAAGAATCGATTGTGGAAGCCAAGAATGGATTGAAGGACCCAAAAATGGATTGAATGACCCAAAAAAGGATTCAGGAAACCAAAAATTTATTTAGGAACCGTAGATTGGATTGAGGGACCAAAAAATGGATTGAGGAAACCCGAAATGGATTGAGGAACCCAAAAATCGATTAAGAGACACAAAAATGTGCTGAGGAAACCAAAATTGGCTGAGGAACCCAAAAATGGATTGAGGAACCGAAAAATTGGCTGAGGAAACCAAAAAGGGTCTCAGGAACCCAAAAATGCATTGAGGAACCCAAAAAGGGGCTGAGGAACTAAAAAAATGGATTGAGGAACCCAAAAATGGATTGAGGAAGACAAAAATGGGCTGAAGAACCCAAAAATGGATTGAGGAACCTAAAAATGGGCTGAGGAACCCAAATACTGAATTGAGGAACCCAAAAATGGATTGAGAAATCCAAAAAAGGGCTCAGGAAGAGAAAAATGCATTGAGGAACCCAAAAATGGATTGAGGAACCGAAAAATTGGCTGAGGAAACCAAAAATGGACTGAAGAACCCAAAAATGGTCTCAGGAACCCAAAAATGCATTGAGGAACCCAAAAAGGGGCTGAGGAACTAAAAAATGGATTGAGGAACCCAAAAATGGATTGAGGAAGACAAAAATGGGGTGAGGAATCCAAAAAATGGATTGAGGAACCCAAAAATGGATTTAGGAAACCAAGAATGGGCTGAGGAAACCAAATATGGATTGAGGAACCCAAAAATGAATTGAGGAACCCAAAAAAGGTCTGAGGGACCCAAAAACGAATTGACAGACCAAAAAATGGATTAAGGAACCCAAATATGGATTGAGGAACCAAAAAAATGGATTGAGGAAACCGAAAATTGGCCGAGGGACCCGAAAATGGATTGAGGAACCCAGAAGTGGATTGAGGAACCCAAAAATGGACCGATGAACCCAAAAACGGGCTGTGGAATCCAAAAAGAGATTGAGGGACCAAAAGATGGATTGACGAACACAAAAATGGGTTCAGGGACCCAAAAATGGTTTGAGGAACCCGAAAATAGATTGAGGAATCCAAAAATGGGCTGAGGAACCCTAAACTGTGCTGAGGAACCCAAAAATGGGCTGAAAACACACAAATGGGCTGACAAACCCAAAAATGGTCAGGAGGCACTAAAAATGGATTGAGGAATCCAAAAATGAATTGAGGAACCCAAAAATGGATGGAGGAAACCAAAAAAAGATTTAGAATACCGAAAAATGGCCTGAGAAACCCAAAAAGGGATTGAGGAACTCAAAAATGGACTGAAGAACGCAAAAATGGATTGAGGAACCCAAAAATATATTCAGGGACCAAAAAATGGATTGAGGAACCCAAAAATGGGCTGAGAGCCCAAAAAATGGATTGAGGGACAAAAAATGGATTGAGGAACCCTGAAATGGTTTGAAGAAACATAAAATGTATTGAGGAACCGAAGAATGGATTGAGGAACCCAAAAATAGGCTGAGAGACCAAAAAAATGAATTGAGGAATTCTAAAATGGATTGTGGAACTCAAAAATGGATTGTGGAACCCAAAAATGGATTCAGGGACCAAAAAAATGGATTGAGAAACCCAAAATGGATTAAAAAACCCAAAAATGGACTGAGGAACCCAAATATTGAATTGAGGAAACCAAAAATGGATTGAGGAACCCAAAAGACGATTGAGGAACACAGTGATTTGAGGAATCGAAAAATGGGCTGAAGTACCCAAAAATGGGCGGAGTAACCCAAAAATAGATTGAGGAACCCAAAAATGTATTGAAGAACCCAAAAATGGATTCAGGGAAAAAAAATGGATTGAGGAATCCAAGAATGGATTGTGGAACCCAAAAATGGATTGAGGAAGACAAAAATGGGGTGAGGAATCAAAAAAATGGATTGAGGAACCCAAAAATGGATTTAGGAAACCAAGAATGGGCTGAGGAACCCAAATATGGATTGAGGAACCCAAAAAAGGATTGAGGAACCCAAAAATGAATTGAGGAACCCAAAAAAGGTCTGAGGGACCCAAAAACGAATTGACAGACCAAAAAATGGATTAAGGAACCCAAATATGGATTGAGGAACCAAAAAAATGGATTGAGGAAACCGAAAATTGGCCGAGGGACCCGAAAATGGATTGAGGAACCCAGAAGTGGATTGAGGAACCCAAAAATGGACCGATGAACCCAAAAATGGGCTGTGGAATCCAAAAAGAGATTGAGGGAACAAAAGATGGATTGACGAACACAAAAATGGGTTCAGGGACCCAAAAATGGTTTGAGGAACCCGAAAATAGATTGAGGAATCCAAAAATGGGCTGAGGAACCCTAAACTGTGCTGAGGAACCCAAAAATGGGCTGAAAACACACAAATGGGCTGACAAACCCAAAAATGGTCAGGAGGCACTAAAAATGGATTGAGGAATCCAAAAATGAATTGAGGAACCCAAAAATGGATGGAGGAAACCAAAAAAAGATTTAGAAACCGAAAAATGGCCTGAGAAACCCAAAAAGGGATTGAGGAACTCAAAAATGGACTGAAGAACGCAAAAATGGATTGAGGAACCCAAAAATATATTCAGGGACCAAAAAATGGATTGAGGAACCCAAAAATGGGCTGAGAGCCCAAAAAATGGATTGAGGGACAAAAAATGGATTGAGGAACCCTGAAATGGTTTGAAGAAACATAAAATGTATTGAGGAACCGAAGAATGGATTGAGGAACCCAAAAATAGGCTGAGAGACCAAAAAAATGAATTGAGGAATTCTAAAATGGATTGTGGAACTCAAAAATGGATTGTGGAACCCAAAAATGGATTCAGGGACCAAAAAAATGGATTGAGAAACCCAAAATGGATTAAAAAACCCAAAAATGGACTGAGGAACCCAAATATTGAATTGAGGAAACCAAAAATGGATTGAGGAACCCAAAAGACGATTGAGGAACACAGTGATTTGAGGAATCGAAAAATGGGCTGAAGTACCCAAAAATGGGCGGAGTAACCCAAAAATAGATTGAGGAACCCAAAAATGTATTGAAGAACCCAAAAATGGATTCAGGGAACAAAAAATGGATTGAGGAATCCAAGAATGGATTGTGGAACCCAAAAATGGATTGAGGAACCCAAAAATAGGCTGAGAGACCAAAAAATGGATTGAGACACCCAAAAATGGATTGAAGGACATAAAAATGGATTGAAGGACCCAAAAATGGATTGAGGAAACCAAAAACGTATTGAGGAACTGAAGATTGGATTGAGGAACCGAAAAGTGGATTGAGGAATCCAAAAATGGGATGAGGCAACCAAAAATGGATTGACAGAACAAAAAGTGGATTGAGGAACCCAATTATGATGGAGGAACCCAAAAAATGGATTGAGAAACACAAAAATGGGCTGAGGGACCGAAAATGGATTGAGGAAACCAGAAATGGTTTGAGGAACCCAAAAATTGATTAAGAGACACAAAAATGTGCTGAGGAAACCAAAAATGGGCTGAGGAAACCAAAAATGGGCTGAAGAACCCAAAAGAGGATGTAGGGACCAGAAAAAGGATTGAAGAACTCAAAAATGGATTGAGGAACCCAAAAATGGATTGAGGAATCCAATAATGGATCGAAGAACCCAAAAATGGATTCAGGAACAGAAAAATTGAATTCTGGAACCCAAAAATGGATTGAGGAACCGAAAAATGGATTGAGGGACCAAAAAATGGGCTGAAAGACCAAAGAATGGATTGTGGAACCCAAAAATGGATTAAGGAACCAAAAATTCGCTGAGGTATCCAAGAATCGATTGTGGAAGCAAGAATGGATTGAAGGACCCAAAAATGGATTGAATGACCCAAAAAAGGATTCAGGAAACCAAAAATTTATTTAGGAACCGTAGATTGGATTGAGGGACCAAAAAATGGATTGAGGAAACCCGAAATGGATTGAGGAACCCAAAAATCGATTAAGAGACACAAAAATGTGCTGAGGAAACCAAATTGGCTGAGGAACCCAAAAATGGATTGAGGAACCGAAAAATTGGCTGAGGAAACCAAAAATGGTCTCAGGAACCCAAAAATGCATTGAGGAACCAAAAAAGGGGCTGAGGAACTAAAAAAATGGATTGAGGAACCCAAAAATGGATTGAGGGAAGACAAAAATGGTCTGAAGAACCCAAAAATGGATTGAGGAACCTAAAAATGGGCTGAGGAACCCAAATACTGAATTGAGGAACCCAAAAATGGATTGAGAAATCCAAAAAAGGGCTCAGGAAGAGAAAAATGCATTGAGGAACCCAAAAATGGATTGAGGAACAAAAAATTGTCTGAGGAAACCAAAAATGGACTGAAGAACCCAAAAATGGTCTCAGGAAACCAAAAATGCATTGAGGAACCCAAAAGGGCTGAGGAACTAAAAAATGGATTGAGGAACCCAAAAATGGATTGAGGAAGACAAAAATGGGGTGAGGAATCCAAAAAATGGATTGAGGAACCCAAAAATGGATTTAGGAAACCAAGAATGGGCTGAGGAAACCAAATATGGATTGAGGAACCCAAAAATGAATTGAGGAACCCAAAAAAGGTCTGAGGGACCCAAAAACGAATTGACAGACCAAAAAATGGATTAAGGAACCCAAATATGGATTGAGGAACCAAAAAAATGGATTGAGGAAACCGAAAATTGGCCGAGGGACCCGAAAATGGATTGAGGAACCCAGAAGTGGATTGAGGAACCCAAAAATGGACCGATGAACCCAAAAATGGGCTATGGAATCCAAAAAGAGATTGAGGGACCAAAAGATGGATTGACGAACACAAAAATGGGTTCAGGGACCCAAAAATGGTTTGAGGAACCCGAAAATAGATTGAGGAATCCAAAAATGGGCTGAGGAACCCTAAACTGTGCTGAGGAACCCAAAAATGGGCTGAAAACACACAAATGGGCTGACAAACCCAAAAATGGTCAGGAGGCACTAAAAATGGATTGAGGAATCCAAAAATGAATTGAGGAACCCAAAAATGGATGGAGGAAACCAAAAAAAGATTTAGAAACCGAAAAATGGCCTGAGAAACCCAAAAAGGGATTGAGGAACTCAAAAATGGACTGAAGAACGCAAAAATGGATTGAGGAACCCAAAAATATATTCAGGGACCAAAAAATGGATTGAGGAACCCAAAAATGGGCTGAGAGCCCAAAAAATGGATTGAGGGACAAAAAATGGATTGAGGAACCCTGAAATGGTTTGAAGAAACATAAAATGTATTGAGGAACCGAAGAATGGATTGAGGAACCCAAAAATAGGCTGAGAGACCAAAAAAATGAATTGAGGAATTCTAAAATGGATTGTGGAACTCAAAAATGGATTGTGGAACCCAAAAATGGATTCAGGGACCAAAAAAATGGATTGAGAAACCCAAAATGGATTAAAAAACCCAAAAATGGACTGAGGAACCCAAATATTGAATTGAGGAAACCAAAAATGGATTGAGGAACCCAAAAGACGATTGAGGAACACAGTGATTTGAGGAATCGAAAAATGGGCTGAAGTACCCAAAAATGGGCGGAGTAACCCAAAAATAGATTGAGGAACCCAAAAATGTATTGAAGAACCCAAAAATGGATTCAGGGAACAAAAAATGGATTGAGGAATCCAAGAATGGATTG
The DNA here is from genome assembly GCA_033558185.1 of Dromococcyx pavoninus. Lineage (NCBI taxonomy): Eukaryota > Metazoa > Chordata > Aves > Cuculiformes > Neomorphidae > Dromococcyx > Dromococcyx pavoninus. The sequence continues at coordinate 35,079 of JAUMJL010002735.1, forward strand.
TGGAACCCAAAAATGGATTGAGGAACCCAAGAATAGGCTGAGAGACCAAAAAATGGATTGAGACACCCAAAAATGGATTGAAGGACATAAAAATGGATTGAAGGACCCAAAAATGGATTGAGGAAACCAAAAACGTATTGAGGAACTGAAGATTGGATTGAGGAACCGAAAAGTGGATTGAGGAATCCAAAAATGGGATGAGGCAACCAAAAATGGATTGACAGACCAAAAAGTGGATTGAGGAACCCAATTATGGATGGAGGAACCCAAAAAATGGATTGAGAAACACAAAAATGGGCTGAGGGACCGAAAATGGATTGAGGAAACCAGAAATGGTTTGAGGAACCCAAAAATTGATTAAGAGACACAAAAATGTGCTGAGGAAACCAAAAATGGGCTGAGGAAACCAAAAATGGGCTGAAGAACCCAAAAGAGGATGTAGGGACCAGAAAAAGGATTGAAGAACTCAAAAATGGATTGAGGAACCCAAAAATGGATTGAGGAATCCAATAATGGATCGAAGAACCCAAAAATGGATTCAGGAACAGAAAAATTGAATTCTGGAACACAAAAATGGATTGAGGAACCCAAAAATGGATTGAGGGACCAAAAAAACGGATTGAGGAATCCAAGAATGGTCTGAGGAACCCAAAAATGGATTGAGGGACCAAAAAATGGGCTGAAAGACCAAAGAATGGATTGTGGAACCCAAAAATGGATTAAGGAACCCAAAAATTCGCTGAGGTATCCAAGAATCGATTGTGGAAGCCAAGAATGGATTGAAGGACCCAAAAATGGATTGAATGACCCAAAAAAGGATTCAGGAAACCAAAAATTTATTTAGGAACCGTAGATTGGATTGAGGGACCAAAAAATGGATTGAGGAAACCCGAAATGGATTGAGGAACCCAAAAATCGATTAAGAGACACAAAAATGTGCTGAGGAAACCAAAATTGGCTGAGGAACCCAAAAATGGATTGCGGAACCTAAAAATAGGCTGAGGAACCCAAAAATGGATTGAGGAACCGAAAAATTGGCTGAGGAAACCAAAAATGGTCTCAGGAACCCAAAAATGCATTGAGGAACCCAAAAAAGGGCTGAGGAACTAAAAAAATGGATTGAGGAACCCAAAAATGGATTGAGGAAGACAAAAATGGGCTGAAGAACCCAAAAATGGATTGAGGAACCTAAAAATGGGCTGAGGAACCCAAATACTGAATTGAGGAACCCAAAAATGGATTGAGAAATCCAAAAAAGGGCTCAGGAAGAGAAAAATGCATTGAGGAACCCAAAAATGGATTGAGGAACCGAAAAATTGGCTGAGGAAACCAAAAATGGACTGAAGAACCCAAAAATGGTCTCAGGAACCCAAAAATGCATTGAGGAACCCAAAAAGGGGCTGAGGAACTAAAAAATGGATTGAGGAACCCAAAAATAGATTGAGGAAGACAAAAATGGGGTGAGGAATCCAAAAAATGGATTGAGGAACCCAAAAATGGATTTAGGAAACCAAGAATGGGCTGAGGAACCCAAATATGGATTGAGGAACCCAAAAAAGGATTGAGGAACCCAAAAATGAATTGAGGAACCCAAAAAAGGTCTGAGGGACCCAAAAACGAATTGACAGACCAAAAAATGGATTAAGGAACCCAAATATGGATTGAGGAACCAAAAAAATGGATTGAGGAAACCGAAAATTGGCCGAGGGACCCGAAAATGGATTGAGGAACCCAGAAGTGGATTGAGGAACCCAAAAATGGACCGATGAACCCAAAAATGGGCTGTGGAATCCAAAAAGAGATTGAGGGAACAAAAGATGGATTGACGAACACAAAAATGGGTTCAGGGACCCAAAAATGGTTTGAGGAACCCGAAAATAGATTGAGGAATCCAAAAATGGGCTGAGGAACCCTAAACTGTGCTGAGGAACCCAAAAATGGGCTGAAAACACACAAATGGGCTGACAAACCCAAAAATGGTCAGGAGGCACTAAAAATGGATTGAGGAATCCAAAAATGAATTGAGGAACCCAAAAATGGATGGAGGAAACCAAAAAAAGATTTAGAAACCGAAAAATGGCCTGAGAAACCCAAAAAGGGATTGAGGAACCCAAAAATGGATTGAGGGACCAAAAAATGGGCTGAAAGACCAAAGAATGGATTGTGGAACCCAAAAATGGATTAAGGAACCCAAAAATTCGCTGAGGTATCCAAGAATCGATTGTGGAAGCCAAGAATGGATTGAAGGACCCAAAAATGGATTGAATGACCCAAAAAAGGATTCAGGAAACCAAAAATTTATTTAGGAACCATAGATTGGATTGAGGGACCAAAAAATGGATTGAGGAAACCCGAAATGGATTGAGGAACCCAAAAATCGATTAAGAGACACAAAAATGTGCTGAGGAAACCAAAATTGGCTGAGGAACCCAAAAATGGATTGCGAAACCTAAAAATAGGCTGAGGAACCCAAAAATGGATTGAGGAACCGAAAAATTGGCTGAGGAAACCAAAAATGGTCTCAGGAACCCAAAAATGCATTGAGGAACCCAAAAAAGGGCTGAGGAACTAAAAAAATGGATTGAGGAACCCAAAAATGGATTGAGGAAGACAAAAATGGGCTGAAGAACCCAAAAATGGATTGAGGAAACTAAAAATGGGCTGAGGAACCCAAATACTGAATTGAGGAACCCAAAAATGGATTGAGAAATCCAAAAAAGGGCTCAGGAAGAGAAAAATGCATTGAGGAACCAAAAAATGGATTGAGGAACCGAAAAATTGGCTGAGGAAACCAAAAATGGACTGAAGAACCCAAAAATGGTCTCAGGAACCCAAAAATGCATTGAGGAACCCAAAAAGGGGATGAGGAACTAAAAAATGGATTGAGGAACCCAAAAATGGATTGAGGAACCCAAAAATGGATTGAGGAAGACAAAAATGGGGTGAGGAATCCAAAAAATGATTGAGGAACCCAAAAATGGATTTAGGAAACCAAGAATGGGCTGAGGAAACCAAATATGGATTGAGGAACCCAAAAATGAATTGAGGAACCCAAAAAAGGTCTGAGGGACCCAAAAACGAATTGACAGACCAAAAAATGGATTAAGGAACCCAAATATGGATTGAGGAACCAAAAAAATGGATTGAGGAAACCGAAAATTGGCCGAGGGACCCGAAAATGGATTGAGGAACCCAGAAGTGGATTGAGGAACCAAAAATGGACCGATGAACCCAAAAATGGGCTATGGAATCCAAAAAGAGATTGAGGGACCAAAAGATGGATTGACGAACACAAAAATGGGTTCAGGGACCAAAAATGGTTTGAGGAACCCGAAAATAGATTGAGGAATCCAAAAATGGGCTGAGGAACCCTAAACTGTGCTGAGGAACCCAAAAATGGGCTGAAAACACACAAATGGGCTGACAAACCCAAAAATGGTCAGGAGGCACTAAAAATGGATTGAGGAATCCAAAAATGAATTGAGGAACCCAAAAATGGATGGAGAAACCAAAAAAAGATTTAGAAACCGAAAAATGGCCTGAGAACCCAAAAAGGGATTGAGGAACTCAAAAATGGACTGAAGAACGCAAAAATGGATTGAGGAACCCAAAAATATATTCAGGGACCAAAAAATGGATTGAGGAACCCAAAAATGGGCTGAGAGCCCAAAAAATGGATTGAGGGACAAAAAATGGATTGAGGAACCCTGAAAATGGTTTGAAGAAACATAAAATGTATTGAGGAACCGAGAAGAATGGATTGAGGAACCCAAAATAGGCTGAGAGACCAAAAAAATGAATTGAGGAATTCTAAAATGGATTGTGGAACTCAAAAATGGATTGTGGAACCCAAAAATGGATTCAGGGACCAAAAAAATGGATTGAGAAACCCAAAATGGATTAAAAAACCCAAAAATGGACTGAGGAACCCAAATATTGAATTGAGGAAACCAAAATGGATTGAGGAACCCAAAAGACGATTGAGGAACACAGTGATTTGAGGAATCGAAAAATGGGCTGAAGTACCCAAAAATGGGCGGAGTAACCAAAAATAGATTGAGGAACCCAAAAATGTATTGAAGAACCCAAAAATGGATTCAGGGAACAAAAATGGATTGAGGAATCCAAGAATGGATTGTGGAACCCAAAAATGGATTGAGGAACCCAAGAATAGGCTGAGAGACCAAAAAATGGATTGAGACACCCAAAAATGATTGAAGGACATAAAAATGGATTGAAGGACCCAAAAATGGATTGAGGAAACCAAAAACGTATTGAGGAACTGAAGATTGGATTGAGGAACCGAAAAGTGGATTGAGGAATCCAAAAATGGGATGAGGCAACCAAAAATGGATTGACAGAACAAAAAGTGGATTGAGGAACCCAATTATGGATGGAGGAACCCAAAAAATGGATTGAGAAACACAAAAATGGGATGAGGACCGAAAATGGATTGAGGAAACCAGAAATGGTTTGAGGAACCCAAAAATTGATTAAGAGACACAAAAATGTGCTGAGGAAACCAAAAATGGGCTGAGGAACCAAAAATGGGCTGAAGAACCCAAAAGAGGATGTAGGGACCAGAAAAAGGATTGAAGAACTCAAAAATGATTGAGGAACCCAAAAATGGATTGAGGAATCCAATAATGGATCGAAGAACCCAAAAATGGATTCAGGAACAGAAAAATTGAATTCTGGAACACAAAAATGGATTGAGGAACCCAAAAATGGATTGAGGGACCAAAAAAACGGATTGAGGAATCAAGAATGGTCTGAGGAACCCAAAAATGGATTGAGGACCAAAAAATGGGCTGAAAGACCAAAGAATGGATTGTGGAACCCAAAAATGGATTAAGGAACCCAAAAAATTCGCTGAGGTATCCAAGAATCGATTGTGGAAGCCAAGAATGGATTGAAGGACCCAAAAATGGATTGAATGACCCAAAAAAGGATTCAGGAAACCAAAAATTTATTTAGGAACCGTAGATTGGATTGAGGGACCAAAAAATGGATTGAGGAAACCCGAATGGATTGAGGAACCCAAAAATCGATTAAGAGACACAAAAATGTGCTGAGGAAACCAAAATTGGCTGAGGAACCCAAAAATGGATTCCGGAACCTAAAAATAGGCTGAGGAACCCAAAAATGGATTGAGGAACCGAAAAATTGGCTGAGGAAACCAAAAATGGTCTCAGGAACCCAAAAATGCATTGAGGAACCCAAAAAAGGGCTGAGGAACTAAAAAATGGATTGAGGAACCCAAAAATGAATTGAGGAAGACAAAAATGGGCTGAAGAACCCAAAAATGGATTGAGGAACCTAAAAATGGGCTGAGGAACCCAAATACTGAATTGAGGAACCCAAAAATGGATTGAGAAATCCAAAAAAGGGCTCAGGAAGAGAAAAATGCATTGAGGAACCCAAAATGGATTGAGGAACCGAAAAATTGGCTGAGGAAACCAAAAATGGACTGAAGAACCCAAAAATGGTCTCAGGAACCCAAAAATGCATTGAGGAACCCAAAAAGGGGCTGAGGAACTAAAAAATGGATTGAGGAACCCAAAAATAGATTGAGGAAGACAAAAATGGGGTGAGGAATCCAAAAAATGGATTGAGGAACCCAAAAATGGATTTAGGAAACCAAGAATGGGCTGAGGAACCCAAATATGGATTGAGGAACCCAAAAAAGGATTGAGGAACCCAAAAATGAATTGAGGAACCCAAAAAAGGTCTGAGGGACCCAAAAACGAATTGACAGACCAAAAAATGGGATTAAGGAACCCAAATATGGATTGAGGAACCAAAAAAATGGATTGAGGAAACCGAAAATTGGCCGAGGGACCCGAAAATGGATTGAGGAACCCAGAAGTGGATTGAGGAACCCAAAAAATGGACCGATGAACCCAAAAATGGGCTGTGGAATCCAAAAAGAGATTGAGGGAACAAAAGATGGATTGACGAACACAAAAATGGGTTCAGGGACCCAAAAATGGTTTGAGGAACCCGAAAATAGATTGAGGAATCCAAAAATGGGCTGAGGAACCCTAAACTGTGCTGAGGAACCCAAAAATGGGCTGAAAACACACAAATGGGCTGACAAACCCAAAAATGGTCAGGAGGCACTAAAAATGGATTGAGGAATCCAAAAATGAATTGAGGAACCCAAAAATGGATGGAGGAAACCAAAAAAAGATTTAGAAACCGAAAAATGGCCTGAGAAACCCAAAAAGGGATTGAGGAACCCAAAAATGGATTGAGGGACCAAAAAATGGGCTGAAAGACCAAAGAATGGATTGTGGAACCCAAAAATGGATTAAGGAACCCAAAAATTCGCTGAGGTATCCAAGAATCGATTGTGGAAGCCAAGAATGGATTGAAGGACCCAAAAATGGATTGAATGACCCAAAAAAGGATTCAGGAAACCAAAAATTTATTTAGGAACCGTAGATTGGATTGAGG
>JAUMJL010002737.1:0-15337 GCA_033558185.1 Dromococcyx pavoninus
GGCGAGCGGCTCGGGCTGCGCCCTTGGAGGGACGGGAATGTGGCGGAAAAGGCGCCATTTTGGGGCTGGCTCCGCCCAGGCGGCGGCGACCGCTCTGCCCGGAGCCCGGGCACCCCCCGAGCCTGGGCGGGACCCCCCCCGAGCGGCCACAGGGGCTCCATAACCCGGGCCGTGTCGCGAGAGCACCGCTACCGCCCATCCATGTGACATTTTCGTGTCGTGACACAGAGCCCTATCGCGACAGCCGCCATGCCAGTGCGACACCGCCTCTCGCAGGGCCCCAGCACTGTGTGAGCACCCTGTCGCGACATGTCCTGCTGTGTCACAGCGCCCAGCCCTGTCGCATCATCCAGCCCTGTCACGACATGTCCCACTGTCACACACTCAGCCCTGTCACGTATCCCGCCATGTCACACCCTTTAGCGCTGTCATGACATGTCCTGCCATGTTCCAGCACCCAGCTCTGTCAAAAGTCCTGCCATGTCACACACCCAGCCCTGTCACAACAAGTCCCACTGCGTCACAGCGCCCAGGCCTGGTGCGACATGTCCTGCCGTGTCATACCATCCAGCTCTGTCGCGACAAGACCCGCCATGTCACATGACCTGACCCTGTCACGGCATGTCCCGCCATATCCCATCACCCAGGCCCGTTGTGACATGTCCTGCAGTGTCATATCACCCAGCTCTGTCGCGACAAGTCCCGCCATGTCCCATCACCCAGCCCTGTCGCGATATGTCCCGCCATGTCATGGCGCCCAGCCCTGTCGTGACACACCCCACCGGGTCCCACCTCGCTCTGGGCTCCAGGAGGGGCAGTTTTGGGGGGGGGATTTCACAGCAAAAAAGGCTCTGGTTACCAAAACTGAGGTCTTTTAAGGCAAAACTCACAGTGGTGGCACTTGGGGACTCCCCAGTCTCCCCCAGTTCCCTCCAGTCCATTCCCAGTGCCTCCCCAGTCCCCTCCATTCCCTCCCCAGTTCCCCCAGTCCTCCCAGCCCACTCCAGACCCCCCCAGTCCTTCCTCACTTTGTCCCCAGTCTCCCAGTCCTTCCAGTCCCCCCCAGTTTGTCCCCAGTCTCCCAGTCCCCCCCCCATCAAGTTTCCTCCAGTAACTCCCCAGTCCCCTCCCAGTCCCCTCCCAGTCCCTCCCAGTCCCTCCCAGTCCCCCCAATCCCGTCCCAGCGCCCCCTAGTGGTCGCAGCGGGTCTGTGCCACCCCCAGGGCCGGGGGGGGAACTCTGCTGCCCCCTGGCGGGGACCCCAACCCTGACTTTGGGGGGGGGGAACTGGGATGGATTGGGGGGGGGCACTGGGATGGATTGGGGGGGGCAAGAATGGAGTTTGGGGGACTGGGAGGGACTGGGGGGGGGCTTGAAGGGATCTGGGGGACAGGGATGGAATTTGGGGGGGGCACGAATTGATTTGGGGGCAGGGGTGGACTTGGGGGGTTGGGATAGAATTTGGGGGTCAGGAATGGAACTGGGGGGCAGGGAGGGATTTTGGGGGGCTGGGGGGGATTTGGGGGGGACAGAGATGGATTGGGGGGGACTGGGAAGGACTGGGGGGGGGCAGAGATGGATTTGGGGGGGGAGGGATGCACTTGGGGGGGTTGGGAGGAATTTTGGGGGGGCAAAAACGGACCTGGGGGACTGGGATGAATTTGGGGGGGGGGGCAGAGAGGGACCTGGGGGTCAGGGATGGAATTTGGGGGGGGACTGGGGTGGACTTGGGGGGGGGCTGGGAGGGTCCCCACATTCCACGGAGCAGCCCCCCCAGGCTGAACCCCGACTCTCTGTGTCCCCCCCCCCCCCCCAGGGGTGTCCCCCCCCGTGTCGCCTCCACCACCCCCCCCCCCGCCCCCGTCTCTCTCACTGCTCTGCGGTGCAGAAGCCACATCAAAGCGGCAGCCGCGGGGTGGGGGGCACTGGGGGGGCCCCACCCCCCCTCCAGCTGCCAAAGGACCCCCCATGACTCCTGGGACCCCCCCCCAGACTGCCAAGAGAGCCCCCCGCCCCCACCCGGATCCTGTGTGTGTCTCCCCCCCCCCCCAATCTGGCACCCCTGGGACCCCCCAATTCTGTTGCCCCCCCCCCCCAGGCTGCCAGGGACCCCCCCCCCCATGGCAATCTGAGTCCCCCGCTCCAGACCCCCCCCCAAACCTGGTGACACCCCCCCACCCCCCCAGGTCCTGGGACCCCCTCCCACTGCCCTGATCCCCCCCCTCTTTTCCTGGGACATCCCCCCCCCTTGGCTCCCCCTCCTTGCCATCCTTCCCCCCCTCCCAATGTCCTGGACACCCCCCCCCGTGCCCTGGGACCCCCTCCCTTTGCCCTCCCCTCCTCCCCCATCGGTGCCTCCCCCACCCTGGGACCCCCCCCCCCTCCTCTACCCTTCCCCCCTCCTCCCTTTGCCCTGTGCTCCCCCTCTCCCCCCCCCCCCCCGTTCCTCCCCCCGGTGCCCCCCCCCCCCCGCCCTGGCTCGCTCCACTCCGCATTTCTGCGGTTCCCAACCCAAAATTGCTGGGAGTCGCCCGGCGGCGCCCGGATCGCTGAGACCGCGGGGCTGGGGGCGGGGGGGGGCTCCATCCCTGCCCTCCCCCCCCCCAGGTCCCTCTCTGCATCCCCAAAATCCATCCCTGCCCCCCCCAGGACCCCTCCTGATGCCCCCGGTCACTTGGGGTGCCCCTTGTCCCCGTGGGTGCCCCCACATCCCCGACGTCTCCTTGGGGCCCTGCACATCCCTCAGGTGCCTTCAGGTCACGGGAGACCCTCATGGACCACCCCCAACCTCCCCGTGTCCCCGTGGTCGCCCCGTCGTCCCCCGGGTCCCCTCAATCTCCCCCATAGACCCCCCAACTTCCCCAATGTCCCTTGGGACCCCCATGTCTCCATGGGTCCCCTTGATCTCCCACATGTCCCTTGGGACCCCCATGTCCCCACGGGTCCCCTCAATCTCCCCCTTGTCCCATAGGTCCCCCCCCATCCCCGCAGGTCCCTTCAACATCCCTCATGTCCCTTGGGACCCCCCATATCCCCACGGGTCCCCTCAGTCTTCCCCAAGTCCCATGGGTCCCCTCAGTCTCCCCAATGTCCCTTGGGACCCCCATGGTCCCCTCAATCTCCCTCATGTCCCTTGGGACCCCCACGTCCCCATGGGTCCTCTCTATCTCCCCCAGGGTCTCCCCTGTCCCCATGGGTCCCCTCAATCTCCCTCATGTCCCTTGGGACCCCCATGTCCCCATGGGTCCACTCAATCTCTCCCATGTCCCTTGGGACCCCCACGTCCCCATGGGTCCCCTCAGTCTCCCCCATGTACCTTGGGACCCCCATGGTCCCCTCAGTCTCCCTCATGTCCCTTGGGACCCCCATGTCCCCATGGGTCCCCTCCATCTCCCCCAGGGTCTCCCCTGTCCCCATGGGTCCCCTCAGTCTCCCCCATGTCCCTTGGGACCCCCATGTCCCCATGGGTCCCCTCAGTCTCCCCCATGTCCCCTGGGTCTCCCCTGTCCCCATGGGTCCCCTCAATCTCCTCCATGTCCCTTGAGACCCCCATGTCCCCATGGGTCCCCTCCATCTCCCCCAGGGTCCCCCCTGTCCCCATGGGTCTCCTCAATCTCCTCCATGTCCCTTGGGACCCCCATGTCCCCATGGGTCCCCTCCACCTCCCCCAGGGTTTCCCCTTTCCCCATGGGTCCCCTCAGTCTCCCTCATGTCCCTTGGGACCCCCATGTCCCCATGGGTCCCCTCCATCTCCCCCAGGGTCCCCCCTGTCCCCATGGTCCCCTCAGTCTCCCTCATGTCCCTTGGGACCCCCATGTCCCCATGGGTCCCCTCCATCTCCCCCAGGGTCCCCCCTGTCCCCACGGGTCCCCTCAATCTCCCCCATGTCCCCAGAGTCCCCCTTGTCCCCACGGACCCCTCCCACCCCCCCCTCCATGGGTCCCCCCAGCCCCCCGTCTCCCCCCTGTTCCTCCACTTGGGGGGTGCTGGGGGGAGGTTCTCCGCCCCATCCAAGGCCTCGCAGCCCCCCCTTGCGCCCCGTGGCCCCCCCTGACCCCCCCCGGCCGGCCGGAGCCCGCGGGCGCTGGCAGCCATGGCCACCGCACCCACACGCTGGGCCTGCAGTTATTTTGGGGCCTCCGACCGCAAGAGAAACATCCGGGGGCCGCGGCGAGGAGGGGGGACGGGGGGCGCGGCGGCCACCGACGCCGAGGGGCTGGGGGGGGGGCGACCGGGGCCACCCCTGGTGTCCCCCCCCCACCCCTCCCGCCTGGCGGTTTGGGGACAATGGGTGGGGGCACCAGGCTGGGGGGGTCCTCATGGGGCCCACGTGGGCCTCCCTGGGCCTCCACGGTGTCCCTCGTGGCCCTTGGGTCCCCTCGATCTCGCCCATGTCCCCTGGGCCCCCCGTGTCCCCAAGGACCTCCTTGATGTCCCCCATGGCCCTGCTTGATGTCCCCCATGTCCCCTGGGCCCCCCGTGTCCCCAAGGAACTCCTTGATGTCCCCCATGTCCCCTGGGCCCCCCGTGTCCCCAAGGACCTCCTTGATGTCCCCCATGTCCCCTGGGCCCCCGTGTCCCCAAGGCCCTCCTTGATGTCCCCCATGTCCCCTGGGCCCCCTGTGTCCCCATGGCCCTCCTTGATGTCCCCCATGTCCCCTGGGCCCCCCATGGCCCCATGGCCCTCCTTGATGTCCCCCATGGCCCTGCTTGATGTCCCCCATGTCCCCTGGGCCCCCCGTGTCCCCATGGCCCTCCTTGATGTCCCCCATGTCCCCTGGGCCCCCCATGGCCCCATGGCCCTCCTTGATGTCTCCATGGTTTCCCCGTGACCCCATCCAGGACCCACATGGTCCCCTGGGTCCCCAGTGTCCCCATGGGTCCCCTAGATCTCCCCCATGTCCCCCAGGTCCCCTGTGTCCCCATGGATCTCCTTGATGTCCCCCATGTCCCCTGGGTACCCCATGGACCTCCTTGATGTCCCCCATGACCCCCCGGGACCCCATGCGTCCATCCAGGGCCCACATGGTCCCCTGGGTCCCCAGTGTCCCCATGAGTCCCCTCCATCTCCCCCTGGGACCCCCATGTCCCCATGTGTCCCCTCGATCTCCCCCATGTCCCCTGAGTCCCAAATGTCCCCATGGTCCCCTCCATCTCCTCCATGAGAGGAGGATCCCCCCCTCCCCATATTCAAGCCATGGGGCTGAGCCCCCCCCCCCCCAAAGGTTGTGTTGGGTCCTGAGCTGGGGTGGGGGGGGACCCAAATGAGTCAGGGAGGGGGGACAAGGAGAGAGGGATGGAGGGAAGGGATGGAGAAAGGGAGAGAGGAATGGAGGGAGGAAGGATGGAAGAGATGGTGAAGAGATGGGGAAAGGGATGGGGGGAAGAAGAAAGGGCTGGATGGAGGGAAGGAGAGATGGAGAGAGTGATGGAAGAAGGGATGGAGGGAAGAAGAAAGGGATGGGTGGAGGGAAGGAGAAAGGGAAGGAGGAAGGGATGGAGGAAGGGAAGGATGGAGGGAAAAAGAAAGGGAGGAATGGATGGAGAAAGGGATGGATGGATGGATGGATGGATGGATGGATGGATGGATGGATGGATGGATGGATGGATGGATGAATGAAGAAAGGGAGGAATGGAGAAAGGGACAGAGGGAAGAAGAAAGGGAGGGATGGAGAAAGGGAGGGATGGAGGAAAGAAGAAAGGAATGGGTGGAGGAAGGGAGAGATGGAGGAAGGGATGGAGGAAGTGAAGGATGGAGGGAAGAAGAAAGGGAGGAATGGATGGAGAAAGGGATGGATGGGTGGATGGATGGATGGATGGATGGATGGATGGAGAAAGGGACGGATGGAGGAATGGAGGGAGGAAGGGAAGGATGGATAAAGAAAGGGAGGGATGGAGAAAGGGATGGAGGGAAGAAGAAAGGAATGGGTGGCGGAAGGGAGAGGTGGAGGAAGGGATGGAGGAAGGGAGGGCCGGCGCGTGGACAGCGGACAGAGGGCAGCGGAGCCTTGGGAAGGAGCCCCCCCCACGGCCCCCCCCGCCCCCGCCAGCCGGGGTATAAATACCCGGGTAATTGCGGGGGCCCCGAGCCGCCCTGTAATCAGCCCCCCCCGCCGCCCCCCCCCGCTGCCCCCGAGGGGCCACCCCCAGCCTTTGAAGGGACACGAGGTGACACGGGGGGGTCCCCACCACCAGCGCAGCCACCAGGAACCCCCAACCCCAATTTTCTCCCAACCCCCCCCCCCCCGATGAACCAACCCCAACGCCAAAGCCCTGGGACCCCCCGAGACAACCCCCCCCCCCCCCCCAGCTCCGCCAGTTGGAGGATGGAGCAGTCGTCCCAGTTTGCTCCCAGTTTGTGGGCGGTGGAAGCCCCAGCGAAAAGGGGGGGTTCCGGGGGGGGAGACGGTGGTTGCGGCCATCGGCGAGCGGCCGCGGCGCCGCGGCTCCCGAGCGGAAAGCCCTGACTCAGGGTTGGGAAAGGGCCCCGCTGGCTCCCAACCGGCTGGGGGGGGGGGGGGGGGAAGAGGGAAGGGAGGGGGGATAAAAAAAAAGGGGAAAAGAGGAAAAAAAGGGGGGTGGAAAAGAGCAATTGGAATTACACCTCCCCATAGTGGGGAAAGGGAAGTGTGGGGGGATCCTCAGTCTCCTCTTCCCAATCTCTCTTGTTCTTGTCCCCAGATCTGCCCCCCCCCCCCCCCCCCCCCCCAGTCCACTCCATCCCTGTTCTCCCCATCCCTGGCCCCATTCCTGACCTCCATCCCCATCCCTGACCTTCATCCCCATTCCTGGTCCTCGCTCTCCCCATCCTTGACCTCCATCCCTGGTCCCCTTGTTGCCATCCTCGGTGCCTCCATCCCCATCCCTGGTCCCCCAGCTCCATCCCTGGTCCCTCCACCTCCATCCTTGGTCCTCCCTGTGCCCATCCCTGCTCCATCCACATCCCACTGTTGTCCTTGATCTCCCCTCTCCTCATCACTATCTTCTCATGTCCCCAGTCCCCATCCTGGATCCCGTTCTGTCCCTGATTCTGTTACATCCCCATCCCTGTTACTTCCAAGTCCACCCTGGGTCCTGTCTTGTCCCCATCCCTTGTCCTCCCCACACCAGTCCAGACCCCCATCCCCATCCCTACTCCGTCCCCATTGGCACCTGTTTCCCACTTTGGCCTCTTTCCTTCTCCCCTTTCCAGCACTTTTCCTCTTCATCCCCCTTTTCCTCTTCCCTTTCCCTTTCCGTTTCCCCTTCCCTCTCCCTTTCCCTCTTCCTTTCCCTCTCCCTCGCTTTCCCTTCCCTCTCTTTCCTTTCTCCCTTCCCTTTTCCCTTCTCCTCTTTTCCTTTCTCCCTTCCCTCTCTTTCCCTTTCTTTTATTTCCCTCTCCTTTTCTCTCTCCTCCTTTTCTCCCCAATTTCCTTCCCTCTCTCAATTCATTCTTTCACCTCAGACTCTTTTCCTCCTTTCCCCCTTTTACTTTCTTTTTCTTTCATCCTTGTCTTTTCCCTTTTCCTCTCTTTTCTGTTCTTCCTTTCCTTTTCCCTTCCCTCTATTTTTCTTCCTTCCCTTTTCCCTTTCCTCTCTTTCCCTTTCCATTCTTTCCTTCTTTTCTCTCTCCTTTTCTCCCCAATTTCCTCTCTTAATTCTTTCTTCTTTCTGCCCAGACTCTTTTCCTCCCTTTCCCCTTTTCCTTTCTTCCTTCCCTTTCCCTCTCCTCTCTCTTTCATCCTTCCCTTTTCCCTTCCTTCTCTTTTTCTTCCTTCGCCTTTTTCCCTTTCCTCTCTTTCCTTCGCTTCCTTTCTTTCCTTCTTTTCTTTCCTTCTTTTCTTTCTCCTCCTTTCCCCCCCAATTTCCTTTCATCTCTCAATTCCTTCCTCTTTCTGCTCGGGTTCTTTTCCTCTTTTCCTTTCCCTTTTCCTTCCCCTTTTCCTCTCTCCCTTTCCCCTTCCCCCCCGCCCCCTGTGCCCCCCCCGAGGGGCGGGCTGGGTTGGGCTCCCGGCCCCGCCGAGGCGGCATCAGCGGCGCGGAGCTCCCTCCCTCTCTCCCTCCCTCCTCCCGCACCGACACCCCGGGACACCCCGGGACACCGGGACACCCCGACACCTCTACACCCCGACACCGGGACCCCCGGATATCCCGGGACGCCCCGACATCCCGGCATCCCCGCCGCCGGTACCCAGCGTCGGCAACCCCGGAGCCCGGTGAGGAGCCCCGGGACACGGGATGGGATACGGGGTGGGACAGGAGATCCCGAGGGATGAGGGAGCCCCCCCGGGATGGGGGAGACCCCGGGATGAGAGACCACCGCGCCTCGGGTTACAGGAAGGGATGGGGGACCCCGAGGAACGGGGAGCCTTCCGGGAGACGGGACCCCCGGGGATGGAGGAGCCCCCCCAGGATTGGGGAGTCCCCGGGATGGGGGACCCCAGGGAATGGGGGACCCCCACGGGATGGGGGACCCAGGGGGATGGGGGACCACCTGGCCTCGGGATACGGGATGGAATACAGGATGGACAGGGAGATCCTAAGGGATGGGGGACCCCACGGGAAGGAGAAGCCCCTGGGATGTGGGACAGTGTGGGATGGGGGTTCCCTCCCTTCAGGACAGGGACCCTGGGATACGGGAACCCCCGGGATGGAGCAGCCCTCCAGGAGTGGGGGACCCCGTGGGATGTGGGATCCTTCCCGCTAGGACAGGAATCCCTTGGTGCGGGACAGGATACTGGACATCGCGGGATAGGGGAATCCCCCAGGAACGGGGGACCCCCTGGGATGGGGGAGCCCCCCAAGATGTGGGACCCCACAGGGTGGGGGTTCCGTCCCTGCAGGACAGGGATCCCGGGATACGGAACGGGATACAGGACACTGCAGGATGGGGGAGCCCCCCGGGATAGGGGACGCCCCCTCCAAGTCTGGGACCCTCCGGGGTGAGGGATCCCCTCCTCCCAGAACAGAGACCCCCTAGATATGGGAACCCCAAGACGGGGGATTCCCCCCAGGATTGAGGAGCCCCTCCCTGGGATACAGGACCCTCCCAGGACGGAGACCCCAATGGGACAGGGACCCTCAGGGACAGGAACACCCCCCTCCCGAAGGAGAAGAGACCCCTCAAGTCAGGAGGGTCCCTGGGCTATGGGACCCCCCCAGAAAGGGGGACCCGCCCCCCCCCCCCCCCAGGTGTCCCGTGTGGGGGTTGTGGCTCCAGGGTTATTTTCAGCCCCGGGACTTCGTGGGTGTTTCCAGTCGGGAGTGTCCCCACCCTGTCACCGCTGCCACCGCTGCCACCCTGGCCACCAGCACCCACCCTGGGGACCGCTGGCACCAGGGCACCCCTGGGTGCTGAGCTCGGGGTGCTGGCAGAGGCTGATCGGGCACTGAGGACCTGGGGATGGGGACACGTCTGTCCCCAGGACAATGGCACCCCCAAACCAGCTGATGGGGACCTGTTCCCCCAGGAGCCTGGCAACACTTGGGGACACATCTGTCCCCAGGTCTGTGGCATCTTCAGACCAGCTGATGGGGACACGTCTGTCCCCAAGAATCTGGCACCACTTGGGGACACTTCTGTCCCAGGGCTGTGACACCTCAGAACCAGCTGCTGGGGTCAAGTCTGTCCCCAGGAATCTGGCGCCTCTTGGGGACACATCTGTCCCAGGATTGTGGCACCTCTGGATCTTGGGATGGGGACACATCTGCCTCAGAGTGATGGCATCCAGAGCCTGGTGACGGGGCCACGTCTGCGCTGGCCCAGGGCCACCCCGGGAGGACACCAGGGTGTCACCAGAGGCCACCGCGAGCCCTGGGAGCCCTGGGGACCCGGAGCCGGGGACTCGGTGTCCCCATCCTTGCGCGGGGCCCGATCCTGGGGGAGCAGGGGACACCCTGGGGTCCCCCTGACCCTAGCAGGAGCTGTGCTGTCCCGGGGACTGGGAAGAGGGGATTGGGGACTGGGTTTTGGGAATGGAGACTGGGAAGTCCCAGACCAGGGACTAGGAACTAGAGACTGGGAACTGGACACTGGGAACTGGAAACTGGGAACTGGGGACCCCCAAAGCAGGGACTGCACCCATCCCAGGCAGCTGCTCCCTAGCAGAGGGGACACAGGAGGGGTCGTGGTCCCCAACCTCACCTCTGTGCCCCAACACCCACCTCTGCTGCCCAGCATCACCTCTGCCCCTCAACCCCAACTCTGTGCCACCCACCTGTGCCCCCCACCCCACCTGTGCCCCCCAAACACCACCTGTGCCCCCCACCCACAGCTCTGCCCCCCAACACCACAGCTCATCCCCCAGCCACTCTCTGCACTCCAGCTCCACCTGTGCCCCCCAACCCCTGCTTCTGCCCCCCAACTCCCACCTCTGCCTCACTTCTGCCCCCCAACTCCTACCTCTGCCCCCCAACCCCTGCTTCTGCCCCCCAACTCCCACCTCTGCCTCACCTCTGCCCCCCAACTCCCACCTGTGACCCCCAACCCCTGCTTCTGCCCCCCAGCCCCCCTCAGCCCCCCAGCCCTCTCCGCAGCCACTCGTGCGGCGCTCGCTCCGCTCTCAGCCCGCGGCTCCCCCGCGGCGCCGGCCCCTGCTCCCAATTTCCCGGCGCAAAGCGGAGTTGATTTATGGGCCGTTTACACTATTTTAAGCGTCGCCTCCGTTTAGACTCTCGCCCTGGTTTTAATTTCCCTCGGCAGCGTTCCCGGGGCACAAGGCCTGGCCCTTGTTATCCTTGGAAACCCGGGAGCGCGTTGCGGCCGCCTTAAAAATAGGAGCAATAACCACAGCAAAAAAATAAAAGAGGGTGGGTTTTTTTTTCTTGGAGGGGGGGGGGAGCACCCCAAAAATAAGCTGGAAAAGCCACAAAGTGGGTAAAAAGGGTGGGAGAAATTGGAATAAAGGGAAGAAAAATATGGGGAGGGGGGACAACTCGTGATGCTCGGGCTCAGCAGCTGAAGGGCATAAAAGCAAAGGAAGTGGCCCAGGGAGGGGGGAGGCCACAGCGTAATTTGATTAAAAAGGACATAAAGAGAGAAGGAATTGTGATTGGGGGGGGAGGAGGGCAAAGAGGGGGCCCCTGCGTCAGCTCGACCCGGTTTGGAGCCCCCGTGAAGGGCCAGGGGGGAACTGGGGCAGATTGGAGATCTCGGGGTGGGGAAACTGAGGCACGGGGAGCGCTGGGAATGGGGGGAGATTGGGGGGGGGGGGGCAGAGGGATGGGGGTGCTGTGTGGGGCTGGGTGACCCGTGGGGCTGGGTACCCCAAAACTGGGTACCCCGATACTGGGTGCCCATTGGCATGGGTGACCTGTGGAGCTGGACACCCCAATTGTGGGTGTCCATTGGTCTGGGTGCCCCATGGGGTTGTGTACCCCAATTCTGGGTGTCCCAATGTACCTGGTGCCTCCCAGCTCTGGGTACCCCGTTGCTCTGGGTGCCCCACAAGGCTTGGTACCCCAATACTGGGTGCTCCCCAATAGTGGGTGCCCGTTGGCCTGGGTGTCCATGGGGCTGGGGACCCCAGTAGTAGGTGCCCTACAGTCCTGGGTGCCCCACAGAGTGTGACACCCCAATACTGGGTGCTCCCAAGCAATGGGTGCCCCACCCTGACACTGGGCACCCCAAAACTGGGTGCCCTGTTACACTGGGTGCCCCATTGCAGTGGGTGCCCCTCAGCACCCCCACTCTCCCTGCCGCCCCCCCCAGCAACCTGACACCCATTTCCCTCTTCCCACAGGTCCCTGGGCACCATGGCCCTGTGCTCCTGCTGACACCATTCCCACCACCTTGGGGTGCTTCCACCCATCATCTCCCACCAGCTTGGGGTGCTCCCACCCATCGTCTCCACCACCTTGAGGTGCTCCTACGCAGTGTCTCCAACTGCCTTGAGGTGCTCCCACTCATCTTCCTCAACCACCTTGAGGTGCTCCCACCCATCGTCTCCAATCATCTCAGGGTGCTCCCACCCATCGCCTCCAACCACCTCGCGGTGCTCCCACCCGTCGTCCCCACCACCACCATGGGTGACTCCTACACCACCGCCTTCCCCAGCGCCCCGGGGCTGCTCTCACCCTCCGCCAGCCCCCAGGCATCACCCGGCACCTACGGCCCCGACTATGGCCCCTTCGGCCACCCCTTCCCGGCACCCGCGGGTGCCCAGGAGGTGTTGGGTGGCCCCGTGGTGGTGACAGCCAAGGGGCACCCAACGGGCGACTGCTTGCCGGGCGTTTACCCCTCTCTGGAGATGCCACATCCCTACGGCTCCTGGTACAAGGGTGGCATCGCCGGGGGGCTCCCGGGGGGCTCGGGGCCAGCAGCTCCATCCTGGTGGGACGTGCACCCCAACGGGGGGTGGCTGGGAGGCCCAACGGGTGCCGAGGGGCTCCAGGGCCCTCTCCAAGGCCAACCCACCCTTAGCCCTCCGCTTCCCACTTACGGCTCCGATTTCGGGGCGCTCAACCCCCCTCCTTACACCAACAACCCCCCCCCCCACGCCCACTCCTGCCACCACCATCATCCCACCTACCCCAAAACCAACCGCGGGTGACACCCCCAAAGGACCTCGCGGTGGTTCCGTAGGGGGGAGGCCGGCGTGCGATTGTCCCAACTGCCAAGAGCTGGAGCGTTTCGGAGGGCCCGGAGGATCCCGAAGGAAACCAGTTCACAGCTGCCACATCCCAGGATGCGGGAAGGTCTACGGGAAAGCTTCTCACCTGAAGGCTCACCTGCGCTGGCACACGGGCGAGCGCCCCTTCGTCTGCAATTGGCTCTTCTGCGGGAAGCGTTTCACGCGTTCCGACGAGCTGGAACGTCACGTTCGCACCCACACGAGGGAGAAGAAGTTCACCTGCCTGCTCTGCAGCAAGCGCTTCACCCGCAGCGACCACCTCAGCAAGCACCAGAAAACCCACGCCGAGGTCACCCCCCCGAAAGCAAATCCCACCGCTCCCGCTTCCGAGCAGCCTCCAGGTTCTCCGAGACCACCTCCGGCTTCTCCTGGGAAAGACGCCGGGAGTCCCGAAGCCGGGAGTTTGTTGGAGATCTGAGCCTTCCTCCGCCCGTCGTTGTCTTCCTCTTCCCTCGGCGTCGCTGGGGATATTTATTATGGGGTGCTGAACACCCCCAGAGCCCACGTCCAACACCCCTCAACCCCCCCAATCCCCCCCAAACCAGGGCTGGTGGCAGCTCCTCCTCGTTAGTGATGATAATTTATGTCTTAAATTATGGGGGGGGGGGGGGCTCTGCAAGACAGGGGCACCCGTGGAACCCTGGGGTGGGATCAGGGGGACGGGGACAGGGACACCCATGGGACATGGGAAAGGGGGACGGGGGCACCTGTGGGACCGTGGGGTGGGGGAGGCAGGGACACCCGTGGGACTTTGGGGTGAGGGAAAGGGACACCCATGGACCTAGGGATGGGGTCGAGGGGACAGGGACACCCATGGGACCTGGGGATGGGAGCAGGGGGACAGGGACACCCAAGGGACCTCGATGTTGGGATCAGGGGACAGGGACACCGTGGGATCTGGGGGATTGGGGGACAGAAACACCCACGGGACCTCAGTGTAGGGGAAAGGGGCGCCCATGGGACTTTGTAATGGGCTGGGGGAGGGTGAGGGACACCCATGGGACATGGGAATGGGGTGGTGGGGGAGACAGGGACACCCATGGGACCTTAGTGTGGATTTGAGGGGACAGGGACACCCATGGGGCCTCGATGTTGGGGTCGGGGTCAGGGACACCCATGGGACTTGGGAATGGGGTGGGGGAGGACAGGGACGACCCCAGGTCCCTTTTTGGGGTGTCCCCCTTCCCCTTTTTTCGCTCTCCAAACTTCGCCGGCTGCCCCGCGCCCCCACCCCGAGCTCAGG
This sequence comes from Dromococcyx pavoninus, assembly GCA_033558185.1. Classification (NCBI taxonomy): domain Eukaryota; kingdom Metazoa; phylum Chordata; class Aves; order Cuculiformes; family Neomorphidae; genus Dromococcyx; species Dromococcyx pavoninus. The sequence continues at coordinate 13,855 of JAUMJL010002737.1, forward strand.
GACAGGGTCCCCCCCTTCCCCTCTGCCCCGGCCTCGTTAGCTCGCCTGCTTCATTAGGCACTAATGAACCCCTCCCCCCCCCCCTTCTACCTGACTGCCCCCCTCCCCCCTCCGAAAAAAGCAATAAATGGATCGCAAAGGTGAGAGCCGGGGCCTTCCTCCCCCTCCTCCTCTTCTCCTCTGGGCTCGAAGGGAAACTGAGGCACTGGGAGGGGCCACACACGTCACACGGTCACTGTGTCCCCTCTCCGGGGGGACAGCGGGGCTGGGGGACGCTGTGCTGTCCCCTTATCCCCTGTCTCCAGGTCCCCATGGAGCTCCTCGTGGTCCCCTGTCCCTGTGTCACCATATCCTGAGGTCCCCCATCCGTGTAGCTCCGTGTCTCCATGTCCCTGTGTCCTGATGTCCCCGTGTCCCCAGGGTCCCAGAGGCCCGTGTCCCGGTGTCCCCATGTCCTTACATCCCTGTGGCTCCGTGTCGCCACAGCCCCACATCCCCACGTCCCTGTGTCACCGTATCCTGGTGTCCCCATGTCCCAGGAGCGGAGAACCCCATGTCCCCGTGTCATGTGACACCAAGAACCCGGTGTCCCCAGAGCCCTGTGTCCCTGTGACATCGTGTCCCAGTGTCCCCATGTCCCTACATCCCTGTGGCTCCATGTGCCTGCATCCCTCTGACACTGTATCCCGGTGTCCCCAGGACCTCATCTCCCTTTGTCACCGTATCCCGATGTCCCCAGGCTCCAGTGTCCCCTTGTCCTCACGACCCCGTGGTCCCACGTCCCTCTGCCACCCATGGGCTCTGCAGGCTGGCAGGGTCCCCCCACCCAGTTCCCCCCCACTCCTCTCTGCCCCACCCCAGCCCTTTGATGTCCCCAGCGCCACTTTGGGGCTTTTTTTTTTCTTTTCCTGGGGTTTTGGGGACTTGAAACCCAAAAAAGCCACAGAAAAAGGCAAAAAGAGGTGGAAACGGGGTCCTGTGCCAGAACTGGGGGGGGAACTGAGCCCCCCTCCCCTGCCACAGCCGCTATGAAATAACCCCCAAAATTAAAATAACTCTGCGGGCACTGAAGGGAAACAAAGATCAATGGGGGGGGGGGGGGGGGAGGAGGGGGGGAGCAGCACCCATTGAACTGCCTGGGAGGACAGGGGCACCCAGGGGACCTGGGGGTGTGTGTGTGACACAGGGACACCCATGGGACCAGGGGATGAGGGGGACACACACACAGGGACACCCATGGGACCTGGGAACACATAGAGGGACACCCAGGGGACTTGAGAATGGGGGGGCGGGGGACACGAAAGGGACATCCAGGGGACCCTTGAGGGGGACAGGACACAGGGACACCCATGGGACCTGGGGACCAGAGAGTGGGGACAGGAGCACCCAGGGGACCTGGAGGGGGAGAGGACACAGGGACACCGATGGGACCTGAAGATGGGATGGGGGGGGGACGACAGGGACACCCAGGAGACCTGGGAGG
>JAUMJL010002738.1:0-34154 GCA_033558185.1 Dromococcyx pavoninus
ATTGAGGTAACCAAAAATGAACTGAGGAAACCAAAAATGGGCTGAACGACCCAAAAATGGGCTGAGCGACCCAAAAGTGGTCTGAGGAACCCAAAAATGGATTGAGGAACCCAAAGATGCATTGAGGGACCAAAAATAGATTGAAGAAACAAAAAATGGATTCATGGAGCAAAACATGGTATTAAAACCCCAAAAATGGGCTGAAGGCCCGAAAAATGCATTGAGGAGAACAAAAATGTTTTGAAGGACCCAAAAATGAATTGAGGAACACAAAAATTGAATTCAGGAACGCAAAAATGAATTGAGGAACCAAAAATGGTTTGAGGAACCCCAAAATAGACTGAGGAACCGAAAAATGGGCTGCGGAACCCAAAAATAGTTTAAAGGGACCCAAAAATGGATTGAGGAACCCAAAAATGGATTCAGTAAACCAAAAACGAATTGAGGAACCCAAAAACGGGCTGAAGAACCCAGAAGTGGATTGAGGGACCAAAACATAGATTGAGGAACCCAAAGAAGGATTGAGGGATCAAAAAATAGATTGAAGAAACAAAAAATGGATTCATGGACCAAAAATTGGATTGAAGAACCCAAAAATGGGCTGAAGTCCCTAAAAAGGGATTGAGGAAACCAAAAATGTATCGAAGGACCCAAACATGGATTGAGGAATCAAAAAATGGATTGAGGAACTTAAAAATGGATGAGGGACCCAAAAATGGGCTGAGGGAACCAAAAATGGATCGAGGAACGCCAAAATAGATTGAGGAAACCAAAAATGTTTTGAGGAACCCAAAAATATTCTGAGAAACACAAAAATGGGCTGAGGGAACCAAAAATGGGCTGAGGGAACAAAAAATGGATTGAGGAACCCAAAACCAGATGATGAACCTAAGAATGCATTGAGGAACCCAAGAATGGATTGAGGAACCCCAAAAAGGATTGAGGAACCCAAAAATGGATTGGGAACCCAAAAAAAGGATAGAGGGATCAAAAAATCGATTCAGGAACCCAATAATGGACTGAGGGAATCAAAAATGGACTGAGGAACACCAAAATAAATTGAGGAACCCAAAAATGTTCTGAGAAACACAATAATGGGCTGAGGGACCCAAAAATGTTCTGAGGAAACCAAACGTGGTCTGAGGAACCCAAAAATGGGCTGAGGGACCCCAAAATGGGCTGAGGGAACCAAAAATGGATTGAGGAAATCCAAAATAGATTGAGGAACCCAAAAATGTTCTGAGGAACCCAGAAATATTCTGAGAAACACAAAAATGGGCTGAGGGAATCAAAAATGGATTGAGGAACGCCAAAATAGATTGAGGAACCAAAAATGTTCTGAGGAATCCAGAAATATTCTGAGAAACACAAAAATGGGCTGAGGGAATCAAAAATGGTCCGAGGAACCCAAAAATGAGCTGAGGAACCCAAAAATGGGCTGGGCGACCCAAAAAATGGTCTGAGGGAACCAAAAATGGATTGAGGAACCCAAAAAAGGGCTGAAGTCCCGAAAAATGGATTGAGGAAACCAGAAATGTATTGAAGGACCCAAAAATGGATTGAGGAACACAAAAATTGAATTCAGGAACGCAAAAATGAATTGAGGAACCAGAAATGGATAGAGGAACCCAAAAATGGACTGAGGGACCCAAAAATGGGCTGGGGACCGAAAAAATGGATTGAGGAACCCAAAAAGGGATTGAGAAATCCAAAAATGGGCTCAGGAAGAGAAAAATGCATAGAGGAACACAAAAATGGATTGAGGAACCGAAAAAAGGACTGAGGAATCAAAAAATAGGCTGAAGAACCGAAAAATGGATTGAGGGACCCAAAAAAGGGTTGAGGAACGCAAAAATGGAGTCAAGTACCCAAAAATGGATTGAGGGTCCAAGAAAAGGATACAGGAACCAAAAAATGGATTGAGGAACCCAAAAATGGATTGGGAACCCAAAACAAGGATAGAGTGATCAAAAAATCGATTCAGGAACCCAATAATGGACTGAGGGAATCAAAATGGACTGAGGAACACCAAAATAAATTGAGGAACCCAAAAATGTTCTGAGAAACACAATAATGGGCTGAGGGACCCAAAAATGTTCTGAGGAAACCAAACGTGGTCTGAGGAACCCAAAAATGGGCTGAGGGACCCAAAATGGGCTGAGGGAACCAAAAATGGATTGAGGAAATCCAAAATAGATTGAGGAACCCAAAAATGTTCTGAGGAACCCAGAAATATTCTGAGAAACACAAAAATGGGCTGAGGGAACCAAAAATGGTCTGAGGGAACCAAAAATGCATCGAGGAACCCAAAAATAGATTGAGGAAACCAGAAATGTATTGAAGGACGCAAAAATGGATTGAGGAACACAAAAATTGAACTCAGGAACGCAAAAATGAATTGAGGAACCAAAAATGGATAGAGGAACCCAAAAATGGGCTGAGGAACCTAAAAAAAGGGATAGGGACCCAAAAATGGGTTGGGGACCAAAAATGGATTGAGGGTCTAAAAATGGATTGAGGAATCAAAAAATGGATTGAGGAACTAAAAAATGGGCTGAGGAACCGAAAAAAAGGGCTGAGACCTAAAAATGGATTGAGGGTCCAAAAAATGGGTTGCGGGTCCAAAAAATGGATTGAGGAACACAAAAATGGATTGAAGAACCCAAAAAAGGGTTGAGGAACCCAAAAATGGATTGGGAACCCAAAAAAAGGATAGAGGGATCAAAAAATCGATTCAGGAACCCAATAATGGACTGAGGGAATCAAAAATGGACTGAGGAACACCAAAATAAATTGAGGAACCCAAAAATGTTCTGAGAAACACAATAATGGGCTGAGGGAACCAAAAATGGGCTGAGGGAACCAAAATGGATTGAGGAACCAAAAACCAGATTGATGAATCTAAAAATGGAAAGAGGAACCCAAGAATGGATTGAGGAACCCAAAAAAGGATTGAGGAACCCAAAAATGGATTGAGAGACCCAAAAATGGACTGAGGAACTAAAATATGGTCTGAGGTACCCAAAAATGCATTGAGGGTCCAAAAATTGGATTGAGGAATCCAAAATGAATTGAGCAACACAAAAAAGTTCTGAGGAAACCAGAAATGGGCTGAGGAACCCAAAAATGAGCTGAGGAACCCAATAACGGGCTGAGTGAGCCCCAAAATGGTCTGAGGGAACCAAAAATAGATTGAGGAACCCAAAAATGTGCTGAGGGACACCAAAATGACTGCGGAATCCCAAAAAAATATAGGGACCCAAAAATGAGCTGAGGGATCAAAAAATGGATTGAGGGACAAAAAAACGGATTGAGCAACCCAGAAATGGGTGGAGAAACCCAAAAATGGGCTAAAGAAACCAAAAATGGATTGAGGAACCCAAAAATGTTCTGAGGAAACCAAACATGGTCTGAGGAACCCAAAAATGGGCTGAGGGACCCAAAAAATGGGCTGAGGGAACCAAAAATGATTGAGGGACCAAAATAGGATTGAGGAACCCAAAAATGTTCTGAGGAATCCAGAAATATTCTGAGAAACACAAAAATGGGCTGAGGGAATCAAAAATGGTCCGAGGAACCCAAAAATGAGCTGAGGAACCCAAAAATGGGCTGGGCGACCCAAAAAATGGTCTGAGGGAACCAAAAATGGATTGAGGAACCCAAAAAAGGGCTGAAGTCCCGAAAAATGGATTGAGGAAACCAGAAATGTATTGAAGGACCCAAAAATGGATTGAGGAACACAAAAATTGAATTCAGGAACGCAAAAATGAATTGAGGAACCAGAAATGGATAGAGGAACCCAAAAATGGACTGAGGGACCCAAAAATGGGCTGGGGACCCAAAAAATGGATTGAGGAACCCAAAAAGGGATTGAGAAATCCAAAAATGGGCTCAGGAAGAGAAAAATGCATAGAGGAACACAAAAATGGATTGAGGAACCGAAAAAAGGACTGAGGAATCAAAAAATAGGCTGAAGAACCGAAAAATGGATTGAGGGACCCAAAAAAGGGTTGAGGAACGCAAAAATGGAGTCAAGTACCCAAAAATGGATTGAGGGTCCAAGAAAAGGATACAGGAACCAAAAAATGGATTGAGGAACCCAAAAATGGATTGAGAAAACCAAAAAAAGATTGAGGAACCCAAAAATGGATTGAGGTAACCAAAATGAACTGAGGAAACCAAAATGGGCTGAACGACCCAAAAATGGGCTGAGCGACCCAAAAGTGGTCTGAGGAACCCAAAAATGGATTGAGGAACCCAAAGATGCATTGAGGGACCAAAAAATAGATTGAAGAAACAAAAAATGGATTCATGGAGCAAAACATGGTATTAAAACCCCAAAAATGGGCTGAAGGCCCGAAAAATGCATTGAGGAGAACAAAAATGTTTTGAAGGACCCAAAAATGAATTGAGGAACACAAAAATTGAATTCAGGAACGCAAAAATGAATTGAGGAACCAAAAATGGTTTGAGGAACCCCAAAATAGACTGAGGAACCGAAAAATGGGCTGCGGAACCCAAAAATAGTTTAAAGGGACCCAAAAATGGATTGAGGAACCCAAAATGGATTCAGTAAACCAAAAACGAATTGAGGAACCCAAAAACGGGCTGAAGAACCCAGAAGTGGATTGAGGGACCAAAACATAGATTGAGGAACCCAAAGAAGGATTGAGGGATCAAAAAATAGATTGAAGAAACAAAAAATGGATTCATGGACCAAAAAATGGATTGAAGAACCCAAAAATGGGCTGAAGTCCCTAAAAAGGGATTGAGGAAACCAAAAATGTATCGAAGGACCCAAACATGGATTGAGGAATCAAAAAATGGATTGAGGAACTTAAAAATGGATTGAGGGACCCAAAAATGGGCTGAGGGAACCAAAAATGGATCGAGGAACGCCAAAATAGATTGAGGAAACCAAAAATGTTTTGAGGAACCCAAAAATATTCTGAGAAACACAAAAATGGGCTGAGGGAACCAAAAATGGGCTGAGGGAACAAAAAATGGATTGAGGAACCCAAAACCAGATTGATGAACCTAAGAATGCATTGAGGAACCAAGAATGGATTGAGGAACCCCAAAAAGGATTGAGGAACCCAAAAATGGATTGGGAACCCAAAAAAAGGATAGAGGGATCAAAAAATCGATTCAGGAACCCAATAATGGACTGAGGGAATCAAAAATGGACTGAGGAACACCAAAATAAATTGAGGAACCCAAAAATGTTCTGAGAAACACAATAATGGGCTGAGGGAACCAAAAATGGATTGAGGAACCAAAAACCAGATTGATGAATCTAAAAATGGAAAGAGGAACCCAAGAATGGATTGAGGATCCCAAAAAAGGATTGAGGAACCCAAAAATGGATTGAGAGACCCAAAAATGGACTGAGGAACTAAAATATGGTCTGAGGTACCCAAAAATGCATTGAGGGTCCAAAAATTGGATTGAGGAACCCAAAAATGAATTGAGCAACACAAAAAAGTTCTGAGGAAACCAGAAATGGGCTGAAGAACCCAAAAATGAGCTGAGGAACCCAATAACGGGCTGAGTGAGCCCCAAAATGGTCTGAGGGAACCAAAAATGGATTGAGGAACCCAAAAATGTGCTGAGGGACACCAAAATTGACTGCGGAACCCCAAAAAAGATATAGGGACCCAAAAATGAGCTGAGGGATCAAAAAATGGATTGAGGGACAAAAAAACGGATTGAGCAACCCAGAAATGGGTGGAGAAACCCAAAAATGGGCTAAAGAAACCAAAAATGGATTGAGGAACCCAAAAATGTTCTGAGGAAACCAAACATGGTCTGAGGAACCCAAAAATGGGCTGAGGGACCCAAAAATGGGCTGAGGGAACCAAAAATGGATTGAGGAACGCCAAAATAGATTGAGGAACCCAAAAATGTTCTGAGGAATCCAGAAATATTCTGAGAAACACAAAAATGGGCTGAGGGAATCAAAAATGGTCTGAGGAACCCAAAAATGAGCTGAGGAACCCAAAAATGGGCTGGGCGACCCAAAAAATGGTCTGAGGGAACCAAAAATGGATTGAGGAACCCAAAAAAGGGCTGAAGTCCCGAAAAATGGATTGAGGAAACCAGAAATGTATTGAAGGACCCAAAAATGGATTGAGGAACACAAAAATTGAATTCAGGAACGCAAAAATGAATTGAGGAACCAGAAATGGATAGAGGAACCCAAAAATGGACTGAGGGACCCAAAAATGGGCTGGGGACCCAAAAAATGGATTGAGGAACCCAAAAAGGGATTGAGAAATCCAAAAATGGGCTCAGGAAGAGAAAAATGCATAGAGGAACACAAAAATGGATTGAGGAACCGAAAAAAGGACTGAGGAATCAAAAAATAGGCTGAAGAACCGAAAAATGGATTGAGGGACCCAAAAAAGGGTTGAGGAACGCAAAATGGAGTCAAGTACCCAAAAATGGATTGAGGGTCCAAGAAAAGGATACAGGAACCAAAAAATGGATTGAGGAACCCAAAAATGGATTGAGAAAACCAAAAAAAGATTGAGGAACCCAAAAATGGATTGAGGTAACCAAAAATGAACTGAGGAAACCAAAAATGGGCTGAACGACCCAAAAATGGGCTGAGCGACCCAAAAGTGGTCTGAGGAACCCAAAAATGGATTGAGGAACCCAAAGATGCATTGAGGGACCAAAAAATAGATTGAAGAAACAAAAAATGGATTCATGGAGCAAAACATGGTATTAAAACCCCAAAAATGGGCTGAAGGCCCGAAAAATGCATTGAGGAGAACAAAAATGTTTTGAAGGACCCAAAAATGAATTGAGGAACACAAAAATTGAATTCAGGAACGCAAAAATGAATTGAGGAACCAAAAATGGTTTGAGGAACCCCAAAATAGACTGAGGAACCGAAAAATGGGCTGCGGAACCCAAAAATAGTTTAAAGGGACCCAAAAATGGATTGAGGAACCCAAAAATGGATTCAGTAAACCAAAAACGAATTGAGGAACCCAAAAACGGGCTGAAGAACCCAGAAGTGGATTGAGGGACCAAAACATAGATTGAGGAACCCAAAGAAGGATTGAGGGATCAAAAAATAGATTGAAGAAACAAAAAATGGATTCATGGACCAAAAAATGGATTGAAGAACCCAAAAATGGGCTGAAGTCCCTAAAAAGGGATTGAGGAAACCAAAAATGTATCGAAGGACCCAAACATGGATTGAGGAATCAAAAATGGATTGAGGAACTTAAAAATGGATTGAGGGACCCAAAAATGGGCTGAGGGAACCAAAAATGGATCGAGGAACGCCAAAATAGATTGAGGAAACCAAAAATGTTTTGAGGAACCCAAAAATATTCTGAGAAACACAAAAATGGGCTGAGGGAACCAAAAATGGGCTGAGGGAACAAAAAATGGATTGAGGAACCCAAAACCAGATTGATGAACCTAAGAATGCATTGAGGAACCCAAGAATGGATTGAGGAACCCCAAAAAGGATTGAGGAACCCAAAAATGGATTGGGAACCCAAAAAAAGGATAGAGGGATCAAAAAATCGATTCAGGAACCCAATAATGGACTGAGGGAATCAAAAATGGACTGAGGAACACCAAAATAAATTGAGGAACCCAAAAATGTTCTGAGAAACACAATAATGGGCTGAGGGACCCAAAAATGTTCTGAGGAAACCAAACGTGGTCTGAGGAACCCAAAAATGGGCTGAGGGACCCCAAAATGGGCTGAGGGAACCAAAAATGGATTGAGGAAATCCAAAATAGATTGAGGAACCCAAAAATGTTCTGAGGAACCCAGAAATATTCTGAGAAACACAAAAATGGGCTGAGGGAATCAAAAATGGATTGAGGAACGCCAAAATAGATTGAGGAACCCAAAAATGTTCTGAGGAATCCAGAAATATTCTGAGAAACACAAAAATGGGCTGAGGGAATCAAAAATGGTCCGAGGAACCCAAAATGAGCTGAGGAACCCAAAAATGGGCTGGGCGACCCAAAAAATGGTCTGAGGGAACCAAAAATGGATTGAGGAACCCAAAAAAGGGCTGAAGTCCCGAAAAATGGATTGAGGAAACCAGAAATGTATTGAAGGACCCAAAAATGGATTGAGGAACACAAAAATTGAATTCAGGAACGCAAAATGAATTGAGGAACCAGAAATGGATAGAGGAACCCAAAAATGGACTGAGGGACCCAAAAATGGGCTGGGGACCAAAAAAATGGATTGAGGAACCCAAAAATGGATTGAGGAACCCAAAAAAAGATTGAGGAACCCAAAAATGGATTGAGGTAACCAAAATGAACTGAGGAAACCAAAAATGGGCTGAACGACGCAAAAATGGGCTGAGCGACCCAAAAGTGGCCTGAGGAACCCAAAAATGGATTGAGGAACCCAAAGATGCATTGAGGGACCAAAAAATAGATTGAAGAAACAAAAAATGGATTCATGGAGCAAAACATGGTATTAAAACTCCAAATATGGGCTGAAGGCCCGAAAAATGCATTGAGGAGAACAAAAATGTTTTGAAGGACCCAAAAATGAATTGAGGAACACAAAAATTGAATTCAGGAACGCGAAAATGAATTGAGGAAGCAAAAATGGTTTGAGGAACCCCAAAATAGACTGAGGAACCGAAAAATGGGCTGCGGAACACAAAAATAGTTTAAAGGGACCCAAAAATGGATTGAGGAACCCAAAAATGGATTCAGTAAACCAAAAACGGATTGAGGAACCCAAAAATGGTCTGAAGAACCCAAAAGTGGATTGAAGGACCAAAACATAGATTGAGGAGCCCAAAGAAGGATTGAGGGATCAAAAAATAGATTGAAGAAACAAAAAATGGATTCATGGACCAAAAAATGGATTGAAGAACCCAAAAAAAGGATAGAGGGATCAAAAAATCGATTCAGGAACCCAATAATGGACTGAGGGAATCAAAAATGGACTGAGGAACACCAAAATAAATTGAGGAACCCAAAAATGTTCTGAGAAACACAATAATGGGCTGAGGGAACCAAAATGGATTGAGGAACCAAAAACCAGATTGATGAATCTAAAAATGGAAAGAGGAACCCAAGAATGGATTGAGGAACCCAAAAAAGGATTGAGGAACCCAAAAATGGATTGAGAGACCCAAAAATGGACTGAGGAACTAAAATATGGTCTGAGGTACCCAAAAATGCATTGAGGGTCCAAAAATTGGATTGAGGAACCCAAAAATGAATTGAGCAACACAAAAAAGTTCTGAGGAAACCAGAAATGGCTGAAGAACCCAAAAATGAGCTGAGGAACCCAATAACGGGCTGAGTGAGCCCCAAAATGGTCTGAGGGAACCAAAAATGGATTGAGGAACCCAAAAATGTGCTGAGGGACACCAAAATTGACTGCGGAACCCCAAAAAAGATATAGGGACCCAAAAATGAGCTGAGGGATCAAAAAATGGATTGAGGGACAAAAAAACGGATTGAGCAACCCAGAAATGGGTGGAGAAACCCAAAAATGGGCTAAAGAAACCAAAAATGGATTGAGGAACCCAAAAATGTTCTGAGGAAACCAAACATGGTCTGAGGAACCCAAAAATGGGCTGAGGGACCCAAAAAATGGGCTGAGGGAACCAAAAATGGATTGAGGAAAGCCAAAATAGATTGAGGAACCCAAAAATGTTCTGAGGAATCCAGAAATATTCTGAGAAACACAAAAATGGGCTGAGGGAATCAAAAATGGTCTGAGGAACCCAAAAATGAGCTGAGGAACCCAAAAATGGGCTGGGCGACCCAAAAAATGGTCTGAGGGAACCAAAAATGGATTGAGGAACCCAAAAAAGGGCTGAAGTCCTGAAAAATGGATTGAGGAAACCAGAAATGTATTGAAGGACCCAAAAATGGATTGAGGAACACAAAAATTGAATTCAGGAACGCAAAAATGAATTGAGGAACCAGAAATGGATAGAGGAACCCAAAAATGGACTGAGGGACCCAAAAATGGGCTGGGGACCCAAAAAATGGATTGAGGAACCCAAAAAGGGATTGAGAAATCCAAAAATGGGCTCAGGAAGAGAAAAATGCATAGAGGAACACAAAAATGGATTGAGGAACCGAAAAAAGGACTGAGGAATCAAAAAATAGGCTGAAGAACCGAAAAATGGATTGAGGGACCCAAAAAAGGGTTGAGGAACGCAAAAATGGAGTCAAGTACCCAAAAATGGATTGAGGGTCCAAGAAAAGATTACAGGAACCAAAAAATGGATTGAGGAACCCAAAAATGGATTGAGAAAACCAAAAAAAGATTGAGGAACCCAAAAATGGATTGAGGTAACCAAAAATGAACTGAGGAAACCAAAAATGGGCTGAACGACCCAAAAATGGGCTGAGCGACCCAAAAGTGGTCTGAGGAACCCAAAAATGGATTGAGGAACCCAAAGATGCATTGAGGGACCAAAAAATAGATTGAAGAAACAAAAAATGGATTCATGGAGCAAAACATGGTATTAAAACCCCAAAAATGGGCTGAAAGCCCGAAAAATGCATTGAGGAGAACAAAAATGTTTTGAAGGACCCAAAAATGAATTGAGGAACACAAAAATTGAATTCAGGAACGCAAAAATGAATTGAGGAACCAAAAATGGTTTGAGGAACCCCAAAATAGACTGAGGAACCGAAAAATGGGCTGCGGAACCCAAAAATAGTTTAAAGGGACCCAAAAATCGATTGAGGAACCCAAAAATGGATTCAGTAAACCAAAAACGAATTGAGGAACCCAAAAACGGGCTGAAGAACCCAGAAGTGGATTGAGGGACCAAAACATAGATTGAGGAACCAAAGAAGGATTGAGGGACCAAAAAATAGATTGAAGAAACAAAAAATGGATTCATGGGACCAAAAAATGGATTGAAGAACCCAAAAATGGGCTGAAGTCCCTAAAAAGGGATTGAGGAAACCAAAAATGTATTGAAGGACCCAAACATGGATTGAGGAATCAAAAAATGGATTGAGGAACTTAAAAATGGATTGAGGGACCCAAAAATGGGCTGAGAGAACCAAAAATGGATCGAGGAACGCCAAATAGATTGAGGAAACCAAAATGTTTTGAGGAACCCAAAAATATTCTGAGAAACACAAAAATGGGCTGAGGGACCCAAAAATGGGCTGGGGACCCAAAAAATGGATTGAGGAACCCAAAAAGGGATGAGAAATCCAAAAATGGGCTCAGGAAGAGAAAAATGCATAGAGGAACACAAAAATGGATTGAGGAACCGAAAAAAGGACTGAGGAATCAAAAAATAGGCTGAAGAACCGAAAAATGGATTGAGGGACCCAAAAAAGGGTTGAGGAACGCAAAAATGGAGTCAAGTACCCAAAAATGGATTGAGGGTCCAAGAAAAGGATACAGGAACCAAAAAATGGATTGAGGAACCCAAAAATGGATTGAGGAACCCAAAAAAGATTGAGGAACCCAAAAATGGATTGAGGTAACCAAAAATGAACTGAGGAAACCAAAAATGGGCTGAACGACCCAAAAATGGGCTGAGCGACCCAAAAGTGGTCTGAGGAACCCAAAAATGGATTGAGGAACCCAAAGATGCATTGAGGGACCAAAAAATAGATTGAAGAAACAAAAAATGGATTCATGGAGCAAAACATGGTATTAAAACTCCAAATATGGGCTGAAGGCCGAAAAATGCATTGAGGAGAACAAAAATGTTTTGAAGGACCCAAAAATGAATTGAGGAACACAAAAATTGAATTCAGGAACGCAAAAATGAATTGAGGAACCAAAAATGGTTTGAGGAACCCCAAAATAGACTGAGGAACCGAAAAATGGGCTGCGGAACCCAAAAATAGTTTAAAGGGACCCAAAAATGGATTGAGGAACCCAAAAATGGATTCAGTAAACCAAAAACGAATTGAGGAACCCAAAAACGGGCTGAAGAACCCAGAAGTGGATTGAGGGACCAAAACATAGATTGAGGAACCCAAAGAAGGATTGAGGGACCAAAAAATAGATTGAAGAAACAAAAAATGGATTCATGGACCAAAAAATGGATTGAAGAACCCAAAAATGGCTGAAGTCCCTAAAAAGGGATTGAGGAAACCAAAAATGTATCGAAGGACCCAAACATGGATTGAGGAATCAAAAAATGGATTGAGGAACTTAAAAATGGATTGAGGGACCCAAAAATGGGCTGAGGGAACCAAAAATGGATCGAGGAACGCCAAAATAGATTGAGGAAACCAAAAATGTTTTGAGGAACCCAAAAATATTCTGAGAAACACAAAAATGGGCTGAGGGAACCAAAAATGGGCTGAGGGAACAAAAAATGGATTGAGGAACCCAAAACCAGATTGATGAACCTAAGAATGCATTGAGGAACCCAAAAATGGATTGGGAACCCAAAAAAAGGATAGAGGGATCAAAAAATCGATTCAGGAACCCAATAATGGACTGAGGGAATCAAAAATGGACTGAGGAACACCAAAATAAATTGAGGAACCCAAAAATGTTCTGAGAAACACAGTAATGGGCTGAGGGACCCAAAAATGTTCTGAGGAAACCAAACGTGGTCTGAGGAACCCAAAAATGGGCTGAGGGACCCCAAAATGGGCTGAGGGAACCAAAAATGGATTGAGGAAATCCAAAATAGATTGAGGAACCCAAAAATGTTCTGAGGAACCCAGAAATATTCTGAGAAACACAAAAATGGGCTGAGGGAACCAAAAATGGGCTGAGGGAACCAAAAATGCATCGAGGAACCCAAAAATAGATTGAGGAAACCAGAAATGTATTGAAGGACGCAAAAATGGATTGAGGAACACAAAAATTGAACTCAGGAACGCAAAAATGAATTGAGGAACCAAAAATGGATAGAGGAACCCAAAAATGGGCTGAGGAACCTAAAAAAGGGATAGGGACCCAAAAATGGGTTGGGGACCAGAAAATGGATTCAGGGTCTAAAAAATGGATTGAGGAATCAAAAAATGGATTGAGGAACTAAAAAATGGGCTGAGGAACCAAAAAAAAAGGGCTGAGAACCTAAAAATGGATTGAGGGTCCAAAAAATGGGTTGCGGGTCCAAAAAATGGATTGAGGAACACAAAAATGGATTGAAGAACCCAAAAAAGGGTTGAGGAACCGAAAAATGGATTGGGAAACCAAAAAAAGGATAGAGGGATCAAAAAATCGATTCAGGAACCCAATAATGGACTGAGGGAATCAAAAATGGACTGAGGAACACCAAAATAAATTGAGGAACCCAAAATGTTCTGAGAAACACAAGAATGGGCTGAGGGAACCAAAAATGGGCTGAGGGAACCAAAAATGGATTGAGGAACCAAAAACCAGATTGATGAATCTAAAAATGGAAAGAGGAACCCAAGAATGGATTGAGGAACCCAAAAAAGGATTGAGGAACCCAAAAATGGATTGAGGAACCCAAAAATGGACTGAGGAACTAAAATATGGTCTGAGGTACCCAAAAATGCATTGAGGGTCCAAAAATTGGATTGAGGAACCCAAAAATAAATTGAGCAACACAAAAAAGTTCTGAGGAAACCAGAAATGGGCTGAGGAACCCAATAATGAGCTGAGGAACCCAATAACGGGCTGAGTGAGCCCCAAAATGGTCTGAGGGAACCAAAAATGGATTGAGGAACCCAAAAATGTGCTGAGGGACACCAAAATTGACTGCGGAACCCCAAAAAAGATATAGGGACCCAAAAATGAGCTGAGGGATCAAAAAATGGATTGAGGGACAAAAAAACGGATTGAGCAACCCAGAAATGGGTGGAGAAACCCAAAAATGGGCTAAAGAAACCAAAAATGGATTGAGGAACCCAAAAATGTCTGAGGAAACCATACATGTCTGAGGAACCCAAAAATGGGCTGAGGGACCCAAAAAATGGGCTGAGGAACCAAAAATGGATTGAGGAACGCCAAAATAGATTGAGGAACCCAAAAATGTTCTGAGGAATCCAGAAATATTCTGAGAAACACAAAAATGGGCTGAGGAATCAAAAATGGTCTGAGGAACCCAAAAATGAGCTGAGGAACCCAAAAATGGGCTGGGCGACCCAAAAAATGGTCTGAGGGAACCAAAAATGGATTGAGGAACCCAAAAAAGGGCTGAAGTCCCGAAAAATGGATTGAGGAAACCAGAAATGTATTGAAGGACCCAAAAATGGATTGAGGAACACAAAAATTGAATTCAGGAACGCAAAAATGAATTGAGGAACCAGAAATGGATAGAGGAACCCAAAAATGGACTGAGGGACCCAAAAATGGGCTGGGGACCCAAAAAATGGATTGAGGAACCCAAAAAGGGATTGAGAAATCCAAAAATGGGCTCAGGAAGAGAAAAATGCATAGAGGAACACAAAAATGGATTGAGGAACCGAAAAAAGGACTGAGGAATCAAAAAATAGGCTGAAGAACCGAAAAATGGATTGAGGGACCCAAAAAAGGGTTGAGGAACGCAAAAATGGAGTCAAGTACCCAAAAATGGATTGAGGTCCAAGAAAAGGATACAGGAACCAAAAAATGGATTGAGGAACCCAAAAATGGATGAGGAACCCAAAAAAAGATTGAGGAACCCAAAAATGGATTGAGGTAACCAAAAATGAACTGAGGAAACCAAAAATGGGCTGAACGACCCAAAAATGGGCTGAGCGACCCAAAAGTGGTCTGAGGAACCCAAAAATGGATTGAGGAACCCAAAGATGCATTGAGGGACCAAAAAATAGATTGAAGAAACAAAAAAGTTGCGGGTCCAAAAAATGGATTGAGGAACACAAAAATGGATTGAGGAACCCAAAAAAGGGTTGAGGAAAGCAAAAATTGGGTCAGGTACCCAAAAATGGATTGAGGAACACAAAAATTGAATTCAGGAACGCAAAAATGAATTGAGGAACCAAAAATGGTTTGAGGAACCCCAAAATAGACTGAGGAACCGAAAAATGGGCTGCGGAACACAAAAATAGTTTAAAGGGACCCAAAAATGGATTGAGGAACCCAAAAATGGATTCAGTAAACCAAAAACGGATTGAGGAACCCAAAAATGGGCTGAAGAACCCAAAAGTGGATTGAGGGACCAAAACATAGATTGAGGAACCCAAAGAAGGATTGAGGGATCAAAAAATAGATTGAAGAAACAAGAAATGGATTCATGGACCAAAAAATGGATTGAAGAACCCAAAAATGTGCTGAAGTCCCTAAAAAGGGATTGAGGAAACCAAAAATGTATTGAAGGACCCAAACATGGATTGAGGAATCAAAAAATGGATTGAGGAACTTAAAAATGGATTGAGGGACCCAAAAATGGGCTGAGGGAACCAAAAATGGATTGAGGAACGCCAAAATAGATTGAGGAAACCAAAAATGTTTTGAGGAACCCAAAAATATTCTGAGAAACACAAAAATGGGCTGAGGGAACCAAAAATGGGCTGAGGGAACAAAAAATGGATTGAGGAACCCAAAACCAGATTGATGAACCTAAGAATGCATTGAGGAACCCAAGAATGGATTGAGGAACCCCAAAAAGGATTGAGGAACCCAAAAATGGATTGGGAACCCAAAAAAAGGATAGAGGGATCAAAAAATCGATTCAGGAACCCAATAATGGACTGAGGGAATCAAAAATGGAC
The DNA here is from genome assembly GCA_033558185.1 of Dromococcyx pavoninus. Taxonomy (NCBI): domain Eukaryota; kingdom Metazoa; phylum Chordata; class Aves; order Cuculiformes; family Neomorphidae; genus Dromococcyx; species Dromococcyx pavoninus. Next base: position 15,640 of record JAUMJL010002738.1, read on the forward strand.
TGAGGAACACCAAAATAAATTGAGGAACCCAAAAATGTTCTGAGAAACACAATAATGGGCTGAGGGAACCAAAAATGTTCTGAGGAAACCAAACGTGGTCTGAGGAACCCAAAAATGGGCTGAGGGACCCCAAAATGGGCTGAGGGAACCAAAAATGAACTGAGGAAATCCAAAATAGATTGAGGAACCCAAAAATGTTCTGAGGAACCCAGAAATATTCTGAGAAACACAAAAATGGGCTGAGGGAACCAAAAATGGGCTGAGGGAACCAAAAATGCATCGAGGAACCCAAAAATAGATTGAGGAAACCAGAAATGTATTGAAGGACGCAAAAATGGATTGAGGGGAACACAAAAATTGAACTCAGGAACGCAAAAATGAATTGAGGAACCAAAAATGGATAGAGGAACCCAAAAATGGGCTGAGGAACCTAAAAAAGGGATAGGGACCCAAAAATGGGTTGGGGACCAGAAAATGGATTCAGGGTCTAAAAAATGGATTGAGGAATCAAAAAATGGATTGAGGAACTAAAAAATGGGCTGAGGAACCAAAAAAAAGGGCTGAGAACCTAAAAATGGATTGAGGGTCCAAAAAATGGGTTGCGGGTCCAAAAAATGGATTGAGGAACACAAAAATGGATTGAAGAACCCAAAAAAGGGTTGAGGAACCGAAAAATGGATTGGGAAACCAAAAAAAGGATAGAGGGATCAAAAAATCGATTCAGGAACCCAATAATGGACTGAGGGAATCAAAAATGGACTGAGGAACACCAAAATAAATTGAGGAACCCAAAAATGTTCTGAGAAACACAAGAATGGGCTGAGGGAACCAAAAATGGGCTGAGGGAACCAAAAATGGATTGAGGAACCAAAAACCAGATTGATGAATCTAAAAATGGAAAGAGGAACCCAAGAATGGATTGAGGAACCCAAAAAAGGATTGAGGAACCCAAAAATGGATTGAGGAACCCAAAAATGGACTGAGGAACTAAAATATGGTCTGAGGTACCCAAAAATGCATTGAGGGTCCAAAAATTGGATTGAGGAACCCAAAAATAAATTGAGCAACACAAAAAAGTTCTGAGGAAACCAGAAATGGGCTGAGGAACCCAATAATGAGCTGAGGAACCCAATAACGGGCTGAGTGAGCCCCAAAATGGTCTGAGGGAACCAAAAATGGATTGAGGAACCCAAAAATGTGCTGAGGGACACCAAAATTGACTGCGGAACCCCAAAAAAGATATAGGGACCCAAAAATGAGCTGAGGGATCAAAAAATGGATTGAGGGACAAAAAAACGGATTGAGCAACCCAGAAATGGGTGGAGAAACCCAAAAATGGGCTAAAGAAACCAAAAATGGATTGAGGAACCCAAAAATGTTCTGAGGAAACCATACATGGTCTGAGGAACCCAAAAATGGGCTGAGGGACCCAAAAAATGGGCTGAGGGAACCAAAAATGGATTGAGGAACGCCAAAATAGATTGAGGAACCCAAAAATGTTCTGAGGAATCCAGAAATATTCTGAGAAACACAAAAATGGGCTGAGGGAATCAAAAATGGTCTGAGGAACCCAAAAATGAGCTGAGGAACCCAAAAATGGGCTGGGCGACCCAAAAAATGGTCTGAGGGAACCAAAAATGGATTGAGGAACCCAAAAAAGGGCTGAAGTCCCGAAAAATGGATTGAGGAAACCAGAAATGTATTGAAGGACCCAAAAATGGATTGAGGAACACAAAAATTGAATTCAGGAACGCAAAAATGAATTGAGGAACCAGAAATGGATAGAGGAACCCAAAAATGGACTGAGGGACCCAAAAATGGGCTGGGGACCCAAAAAATGGATTGAGGAACCCAAAAAGGGATTGAGAAATCCAAAAATGGGCTCAGGAAGAGAAAAATGCATAGAGGAACACAAAAATGGATTGAGGAACCGAAAAAAGGACTGAGGAATCAAAAAATAGGCTGAAGAACCGAAAAATGGATTGAGGGACCCAAAAAAGGGTTGAGGAACGCAAAAATGGAGTCAAGTACCCAAAAATGGATTGAGGGTCCAAGAAAAGGATACAGGAACCAAAAAATGGATTGAGGAACCCAAAAATGGATTGAGGAACCCAAAAAAAGATTGAGGAACCCAAAAATGGATTGAGGTAACCAAAAATGAACTGAGGAAACCAAAAATGGGCTGAACGACCCAAAAATGGGCTGAGCGACCCAAAAGTGGTCTGAGGAACCCAAAAATGGATTGAGGAACCCAAAGATGCATTGAGGGACCAAAAAATAGATTGAAGAAACAAAAAATGGATTCATGGAGCAAAACATGGTATTAAAACCCCAAAAATGGGCTGAAGGCCCGAAAAATGCATTGAGGAGAACAAAAATGTTTTGAAGGACCCAAAAATGAATTGAGGAACACAAAAATTGAATTCAGGAACGCAAAAATGAATTGAGGAACCAAAAATGGTTTGAGGAACCCCAAAATAGACTGAGGAACCGAAAAATGGGCTGCGGAACACAAAAATAGTTTAAAGGGACCCAAAAATGGATTGAGGAACCCAAAAATGGATTCAGTAAACCAAAAACGGATTGAGGAACCCAAAAATGGGCTGAAGAACCCAAAAGTGGATTGAGGGACCAAAACATAGATTGAGGAACCCAAAGAAGGATTGAGGGATCAAAAAATAGATTGAAGAAACAAGAAATGGATTCATGGACCAAAAAATGGATTGAAGAACCCAAAAATGTGCTGAAGTCCCTAAAAAGGGATTGAGGAAACCAAAAATGTATTGAAGGACCCAAACATGGATTGAGGAATCAAAAAATGGATTGAGGAACTTAAAAATGGATTGAGGGACCCAAAAATGGGCTGAGGGAACCAAAAATGGATTGAGGAACGCCAAAATAGATTGAGGAAACCAAAAATGTTTTGAGGAACCCAAAAATATTCTGAGAAACACAAAAATGGGCTGAGGGAACCAAAAATGGGCTGAGGGAACAAAAAATGGATTGAGGAACCCAAAACCAGATTGATGAACCTAAGAATGCATTGAGGAACCCAAGAATGGATTGAGGAACCCCAAAAAGGATTGAGGAACCCAAAAATGGATTGGGAACCCAAAAAAAGGATAGAGGGATCAAAAAATCGATTCAGGAACCCAATAATGGACTGAGGGAATCAAAAATGGACTGAGGAACACCAAAATAAATTGAGGAACCCAAAAATGTTCTGAGAAACACAATAATGGGCTGAGGGAACCAAAAATGTTCTGAGGAAACCAAACGTGGTCTGAGGAACCCAAAAATGGGCTGAGGGACCCCAAAATGGGCTGAGGGAACCAAAAATGAACTGAGGAAATCCAAAATAGATTGAGGAACCCAAAAATGTTCTGAGGAACCCAGAAATATTCTGAGAAACACAAAAATGGGCTGAGGGAACCAAAAATGGGCTGAGGGAACCAAAAATGCATCGAGGAACCCAAAAATAGATTGAGGAAACCAGAAATGTATTGAAGGACGCAAAAATGGATTGAGGAACACAAAAATTGAACTCAGGAACGCAAAAATGAATTGAGGAACCAAAAATGGATAGAGGAACCCAAAAATGGGCTGAGGAACCTAAAAAAAGGGATAGGGACCCAAAAATGGGTTGGGGACCAAAAAATGGATTGAGGGTCTAAAAAATGGATTGAGGAATCAAAAAATGGATTGAGGAACTAAAAAATGGGCTGAGGAACCGAAAAAAAGGGCTGAGAACTTAAAAATGGACTTAGGGTCCAAAAAATGGGTTGCGGGTCCAAAAAATGGATTGAGGAACACAAAAATGGATTGAAGAACCCAAAAAAGGGTTGAGGAACCCAAAAATGGATTGGGAACCCAAAAAAAGGATAGAGGGATCAAAAAATCGATTCAGGAACCCAATAATGGACTGAGGGAATCAAAAATGGACTGAGGAACACCAAAATAAATTGAGGAACCCAAAAATGTTCTGAGAAACACAAGAATGGGCTGAGGGAACCAAAAATGGGCTGAGGGAACCAAAAATGGATTGAGGAACCAAAAACCAGATTGATGAATCTAAAAATGGAAAGAGGAACCCAAGAATGGATTGAGGAACCCAAAAAAGGATTGAGGAACCCAAAAATGGATTGAGAGACCCAAAAATGGACTGAGGAACTAAAATATGGTCTGAGGTACCCAAAAATGCATTGAGGGTCCAAAAATTGGATTGAGGAACCCAAAAATAAATTGAGCAACACAAAAAAGTTCTGAGGAAACCAGAAATGGGCTGAGGAACCCAATAATGAGCTGAGGAACCCAATAACGGGCTGAGTGAGCCCCAAAATGGTCTGAGGGAACCAAAAATGGATTGAGGAACCCAAAAATGTGCTGAGGGACACCAAAATTGACTGCGGAACCCCAAAAAAGATATAGGGACCCAAAAATGAGCTGAGGGATCAAAAAATGGATTGAGGGACAAAAAAACGGATTGAGCAACCCAGAAATGGGTGGAGAAACCCAAAAATGGGCTAAAGAAACCAAAAATGGATTGAGGAACCCAAAAATGTTCTGAGGAAACAAAACATGGTCTGAGGAAACCAAAAATGGGCTGAGGGACCCAAAAATGGGCTGAGGGAACCAAAAATGGATTGAGGAACGCCAAAATAGATTGAGGAACCCAAAAATGTTCTGAGGAATCCAGAAATATTCTGAGAAACACAAAAATGGGCTGAGGGAATCAAAAATGGACTGAGGAACACAAAAATGAGCTGAGGAACCCAAAAATGGGCTGGGCGACCCAAAAAATGGTCTGAGGGAACCAAAAATGGATTGAGGAACCCAAAAAAGGGCTGAAGTCCCGAAAAATGGATTGAGGAAACCAGAAATGTATTGAAGGACCCAAAAATGGATTGAGGAACACAAAAATTGAATTCAGGAACGCAAAAATGAATTGAGGAACCAGAAATGGATAGAGGAACCCAAAAATGGACTGAGGGACCCAAAAATGGGCTGGGGACCCAAAAAATGGATTGAGGAACCCAAAAAGGGATTGAGAAATCCAAAAATGGGCTCAGGAAGAGAAAAATGCATAGAGGAACACAAAAATGGATTGAGGAACCGAAAAAAGGACTGAGGAATCAAAAAATAGGCTGAAGAACCGAAAAATGGATTGAGGGACCCAAAAAAGGGTTGAGGAACGCTAAAATGGAGTCAAGTACCCAAAAATGGATTTAGGGTCCAAGAAAAGGATACAGGAACCAAAAAATGGATTGAGGAACCCAAAAATGGATTGAGGAACCCAAAAAAAGATTGAGGAACCCAAAAATGGATTGAGGTAACCAAAAATGAACTGAGGAAACCAAAAATGGGCTGAACGACCCAAAAATGGGCTGAGCGACCCAAAAGTGGTCTGAGGAACCCAAAAATGGATTGAGGAACCCAAAGATGCATTGAGGGACCAAAAAATAGATTGAAGAAACAAAAAATGGATTCATGGAGCAAAACATGGTATTAAAACCCCAAAAATGGGCTGAAGGCCCGAAAAATGCATTGAGGAGAACAAAAATGTTTTGAAGGACCCAAAAATGAATTGAGGAACACAAAAATTGAATTCAGGAACGCAAAAATGAATTGAGGAACCAAAAATGGTTTGAGGAACCCCAAAATAGACTGAGGAACCGAAAAATGGGCTGCGGAACCCAAAAATAGTTTAAAGGGACCCAAAAATGGATTGAGGAACCCAAAAATGGATTCAGTAAACCAAAAACGGATTGAGGAACCCAAAAATGGGCTGAAGAACCCAAAAGTGGATTGAGGGACCAAAACATAGATTGAGGAACCCAAAGAAGGATTGAGGGATCAAAAAATAGATTGAAGAAACAAGAAATGGATTCATGGACCAAAAAATGGATTGAAGAACCCAAAAATGTGCTGAAGTCCCTAAAAAGGGATTGAGGAAACCAAAAATGTATTGAAGGACCCAAACATGGATTGAGGAATCAAAAAATGGATTGAGGAACTTAAAAATGGATTGAGGGACCCAAAAATGGGCTGAGGGAACCAAAAATGGATTGAGGAACGCCAAAATAGATTGAGGAAACCAAAAATGTTTTGAGGAACCCAAAAATATTCTGAGAAACACAAAAATGGGCTGAGGGAACCAAAAATGGGCTGAGGGAACAAAAAATGGATTGAGGAACCCAAAACCAGATTGATGAACCTAAGAATGCATTGAGGAACCCAAGAATGGATTGAGGAACCCCAAAAAGGATTGAGGAACCCAAAAATGGATTGGGAACCCAAAAAAAGGATAGAGGGATCAAAAAATCGATTCAGGAACCCAATAATGGACTGAGGGAATCAAAAATGGACTGAGGAACACCAAAATAAATTGAGGAACCCAAAAATGTTCTGAGAAACACAATAATGGGCTGAGGGACCCAAAAATGTTCTGAGGAAACCAAACGTGGTCTGAGGAACCCAAAAATGGGCCGAGGGACCCCAAAATGGGCTGAGGGAACCAAAAATGAACTGAGGAAATCCAAAATAGATTGAGGAACCCAAAAATGTTCTGAGGAACCCAGAAATATTCTGAGAAACACAAAAATGGGCTGAGGGAACCAAAAATGGGCTGAGGGAACCAAAAATGCATCGAGGAACCCAAAAATAGATTGAGGAAACCAGAAATGTATTGAAGGACGCAAAAATGGATTGAGGAACACAAAAATTGAACTCAGGAACGCAAAAATGAATTGAGGAACCAAAAATGGATAGAGGAACCCAAAAATGGGCTGAGGAACCTAAAAAAAGGGATAGGGACCCAAAAATGGGTTGGGGACCAAAAAATGGATTGAGGGTCTAAAAAATGGATTGAGGAATCAAAAAATGGATTGAGGAACTAAAAAATGGGCTGAGGAACCGAAAAAAAGGGCTGAGAACTTAAAAATGGACTTAGGGTCCAAAAAATGGGTTGCGGGTCCAAAAAATGGATTGAGGAACACAAAAATGGATTGAAGAACCCAAAAAAGGGTTGAGGAACCCAAAAATGGATTGGGAACCCAAAAAAAAGGATAGAGGGATCAAAAAATCGATTCAGGAACCCAATAATGGACTGAGGGAATCAAAAATGGACTGAGGAACACCAAAATAAATTCAGGAACCCAAAAATGTTCTGAGAAACACAATAATGGGCTGAGGGAACCAAAAATGGGCTGAGGGAACCAAAAATGGATTGAGGAACCAAAAACCAGATTGATGAATCTAAAAATGGAAAGAGGAACCCAAGAATGGATTGAGGAACCCAAAAAAGGATTGAGGAACCCAAAAATGGATTGAGAGACCCAAAAATGGACTGAGGAACTAAAATATGGTCTGAGGTACCCAAAAATGCATTGAGGGTCCAAAAATTGGATTGAGGAACCCAAAAATGAATTGAGCAACACAAAAAAGTTCTGAGGAAACCAGAAATGGGCTGAGGAACCCAAAAATGAGCTGAGGAACCCAATAACGGGCTGAGTGAGCCCCAAAATGGTCTGAGGGAACCAAAAATAGATTGAGGAACCCAAAAATGTGCTGAGGGACACCAAAATTGACTGCGGAACCCCAAAAAAATATAGGGACCCAAAAATGAGCTGAGGGATCAAAAAATGGATTGAGGGACAAAAAAACGGATTGAGCAACCCAGAAATGGGTGGAGAAACCCAAAAATGGGCTAAAGAAACCAAAAATGGATTGAGGAACCCAAAAATGTTCTGAGGAAACCAAATATGGTCTGAGGAACCCAAAAATGGGCTGAGGGACCCAAAAAATGGGCTGAGGGAACCAAAAATGGATTGAGGAACGCCAAAATAGATTGAGGAACCCAAAAATGTTCTGAGGAATCCAGAAATATTCTGAGAAACACAAAAATGGGCTGAGGGAATCAAAAATGGACTGAGGAACACAAAAATGAGCTGAGGAACCCAAAAATGGGCTGGGCGACCCAAAAAATGGTCTGAGGGAACCAAAAATGGATTGAGGAACCCAAAAAAGGGCTGAAGTCCCGAAAAATGGATTGAGGAAACCAGAAATGTATTGAAGGACCCAAAAATGGATTGAGGAACACAAAAATTGAATTCAGGAACGCAAAAATGAATTGAGGAACCAGAAATGGATAGAGGAACCCAAAAATGGACTGAGGGACCCAAAAATGGGCTGGGGACCCAAAAAATGGATTGAGGAACCCAAAAAGGGATTGAGAAATCCAAAAATGGGCTCAGGAAGAGAAAAATGCATAGAGGAACACAAAAATGGATTGAGGAACCGAAAAAAGGACTGAGGAATCAAAAAATAGGCTGAAGAACCGAAAAATGGATTGAGGGACCCAAAAAAGGGTTGAGGAACGCAAAAATGGAGTCAAGTACCCAAAAATGGATTGAGGGTCCAAGAAAAGGATACAGGAACCAAAAAATGGATTGAGGAACCCAAAAATGGATTGAGGAAACCAAAAAAAGATTGAGGAACCCAAAAATGGATTGAGGTAACCAAAAATGAACTGAGGAAACCAAAAATGGGCTGAACGACCCAAAAATGGGCTGAGCGACCCAAAAGTGGTCTGAGGAACCCAAAAATGGATTGAGGAACCCAAAGATGCATTGAGGGACCAAAAAATAGATTGAAGAAACAAAAAATGGATTCATGGAGCAAAACATGGTATTAAGACCCCAAAAATGGGCTGAAGGCCCGAAAAATGCATTGAGGAGAACAAAAATGTTTTGAAGGACCCAAAAATGAATTGAGGAACACAAAAATTGAATTCAGGAACGCAAAAATGAATTGAGGAACCAAAAATGGTTTGAGGAACCCCAAAATAGACTGAGGAACCGAAAAATGGGCTGCGGAACCCAAAAATAGTTTAAAGGGACCCAAAAATGGATTGAGGAACCCAAAAATGGATTCAGTAAACCAAAAACGAATTGAGGAACGCAAAAACGGGCTGAAGAACCCAGAAGTGGATTGAGGGACCAAAACATAGATTGAGGAACCCAAAGAAGGATTGAGGGACCAAAAAATAGATTGAAGAAACAAAAAATGGATTCATGGACCAAAAAATGGATTGAAGAACCCAAAAATGGGCTGAAGTCCCTAAAAAGGGATTGAGGAAACCAAAAATGTATCGAAGGACCCAAACATGGATTGAGGAATCAAAAAATGGATTGAGGAACTTAAAAATGGATTGAGGGACCCAAAAATGGGCTGAGGGAACCAAAAATGGATCGAGGAACGCCAAAATAGATTGAGGAAACCAAAAATGTTTTGAGGAACCCAAAAATATTCTGAGAAACACAAAAATGGGCTGAGGGAACCAAAAATGGGCTGAGGGAACAAAAAATGGATTGAGGAACCCAAAACCAGATTGATGAACCTAAGAATGCATTGAGGAACCCAAGAATGGATTGAGGAACCCCAAAAAGGATTGAGGAACCCAAAAATGGATTGGGAACCCAAAAAAAGGATAGAGGGATCAAAAAATCGATTCAGGAACCCAATAATGGACTGAGGGAATCAAAAATGGACTGAGGAACACCAAAATAAATTGAGGAATCCAAAAATGTTCTGAGAAACACAGTAATGGGCTGAGGGACCCAAAATTGTTCTGAGGAATCCAAACGTGGTCTGAGGAAACCAAAAATGGGCTGAGGGACCCCAAAATGGGCTGAGGGAACCAAAAATGGATTGAGGAAATCCAAAATAGATTGAGGAACCCAAAAATGTTCTGAGGAACCCAGAAATATTCTGAGAAACACAAAAATGGGCTGAGGGAACCAAAAATGGGCTGAGGGAACCAAAAATGCATCGAGGAACCCAAAAATAGATTGAGGAAACCAGAAATGTATTGAAGGACGCAAAAATGGATTGAGGAACACAAAAATTGAACTCAGGAACGCAAAAATGAATTGAGGAACCAAAAATGGATAGAGGAACCCAAAAATGGGCTGAGGAACCTAAAAAAAGGGATAGGGACCCAAAAATGGGTTGGGGACCAAAAAATGGATTGAGGGTCTAAAAAATGGATTGAGGAATCAAAAAATGGATTGAGGAACTAAAAAATGGGCTGAGGAACCGAAAAAAAGGGCTGAGAACTTAAAAATGGACTTAGGGTCCAAAAAATGGGTTGCGGGTCCAAAAAATGGATTGAGGAACACAAAAATGGATTGAAGAACCCAAAAAAGGGTTGAGGAACCCAAAAATGGATTGGGAACCCAAAAAAAGGATAGAGGGATCAAAAAATCGATTCAGGAACCCAATAATGGACTGAGGGAATCAAAAATGGACTGAGGAACACCAAAATAAATTGAGGAACCCAAAAATGTTCTGAGAAACACAAGAATGGGCTGAGGGAACCAAAAATGGGCTGAGGGAACCAAAAATGGATTGAGGAACCAAAAACCAGATTGATGAATCTAAAAATGGAAAGAGGAACCCAAGAATGGATTGAGGAACCGAAAAAAGGATTGAGGAACCCAAAAATGGATTGAGAGACCCAAAAATGGACTGAGGAACTAAAATATGGTCTGAGGTACCCAAAAATGCATTGAGGGTCCAAAAATTGGATTGAGGAACCCAAAAATAAATTGAGCAACACAAAAAAGTTCTGAGGAAACCAGAAATGGGCTGAGGAACCCAATAATGAGCTGAGGAACCCAATAACGGGCTGAGTGAGCCCCAAAATGGTCTGAGGGAACCAAAAATGGATTGAGGAACCCAAAAATGTGCTGAGGGACACCAAAATTGACTGCGGAACCCCAAAAAAGATATAGGGACCCAAAAATGAGCTGAGGGATCAAAAAATGGATTGAGGGACAAAAAAACGGATTGAGCAACCCAGAAATGGGTGGAGAAACCCAAAAATGGGCTAAAGAAACCAAAAATGGATTGAGGAACCCAAAAATGTTCTGAGGAAACAAAACATGGTCTGAGGAAACCAAAAATGGGCTGAGGGACCCAAAAATGGGCTGAGGGAACCAAAAATGGATTGAGGAACGCCAAAATAGATTGAGGAACCCAAAAATGTTCTGAGGAATCCAGAAATATTCTGAGAAACACAAAAATGGGCTGAGGGAATCAAAATGGACTGAGGAACACAAAAATGAGCTGAGGAACCCAAAAATGGGCTGGGCGACCCAAAAAATGGTCTGAGGGAACCAAAAATGGATTGAGGAACCCAAAAAAGGGCTGAAGTCCCGAAAAATGGATTGAGGAAACCAGAAATGTATTGAAGGACCCAAAAATGGATTGAGGAACACAAAAATTGAATTCAGGAACGCAAAAATGAATTGAGGAACCAGAAATGGATAGAGGAACCCAAAAATGGACTGAGGGACCCAAAAATGGGCTGGGGACCCAAAAAATGGATTGAGGAACCCAAAAAGGGATTGAGAAATCCAAAAATGGGCTCAGGAAGAGAAAAATGCATAGAGGAACACAAAAATGGATTGAGGAACCGAAAAAAGGACTGAGGAATCAAAAAATAGGCTGAAGAACCGAAAAATGGATTGAGGGACCCAAAAAAGGGTTGAGGAACGCTAAAATGGAGTCAAGTACCCAAAAATGGATTTAGGGTCCAAGAAAAGGATACAGGAACCAAAAAATGGATTGAGGAACCCAAAAATGGATTGAGGAACCCAAAAAAAGATTGAGGAACCCAAAAATGGATTGAGGTAACCAAAAATGAACTGAGGAAACCAAAAATGGGCTGAACGACCCAAAAATGGGCTGAGCGACCCAAAAGTGGTCTGAGGAACCCAAAAATGGATTGAGGAACCCAAAGATGCATTGAGGGACCAAAAAATAGATTGAAGAAACAAAAAATGGATTCATGGAGCAAAACATGGTATTAAAACCCCAAAAATGGGCTGAAGGCCCGAAAAATGCATTGAGGAGAACAAAAATGTTTTGAAGGACCCAAAAATGAATTGAGGAACACAAAAATTGAATTCAGGAACGCAAAAATGAATTGAGGAACCAAAAATGGTTTGAGGAACCCCAAAATAGACTGAGGAACCGAAAAATGGGCTGCGGAACCCAAAAATAGTTTAAAGGGACCCAAAAATGGATTGAGGAACCCAAAAATGGATTCAGTAAACCAAAAACGGATTGAGGAACCCAAAAATGGGCTGAAGAACCCAAAAGTGGATTGAGGGACCAAAACATAGATTGAGGAACCCAAAGAAGGATTGAGGGATCAAAAAATAGATTGAAGAAACAAGAAATGGATTCATGGACCAAAAAATGGATTGAAGAACCCAAAAATGTGCTGAAGTCCCTAAAAAGGGATTGAGGAAACCAAAAATGTATTGAAGGACCCAAACATGGATTGAGGAATCAAAAAATGGATTGAGGAACTTAAAAATGGATTGAGGGACCCAAAAATGGGCTGAGGGAACCAAAAATGGATTGAGGAACGCCAAAATAGATTGAGGAAACCAAAAATGTTTTGAGGAACCCAAAAATATTCTGAGAAACACAAAAATGGGCTGAGGGAACCAAAAATGGGCTGAGGGAACAAAAAATGGATTGAGGAACCCAAAACCAGATTGATGAACCTAAGAATGCATTGAGGAACCCAAGAATGGATTGAGGAACCCCAAAAAGGATTGAGGAACCCAAAAATGGATTGGGAACCCAAAAAAAGGATAGAGGGATCAAAAAATCGATTCAGGAACCCAATAATGGACTGAGGGAATCAAAAATGGACTGAGGAACACCAAAATAAATTGAGGAACCCAAAAATGTTCTGAGAAACACAATAATGGGCTGAGGGACCCAAAAATGTTCTGAGGAAACCAAACGTGGTCTGAGGAACCCAAAAATGGGCCGAGGGACCCCAAAATGGGCTGAGGGAACCAAAAATGAACTGAGGAAATCCAAAATAGATTGAGGAACCCAAAAATGTTCTGAGGAACCCAGAAATATTCTGAGAAACACAAAAATGGGCTGAGGGAACCAAAAATGGGCTGAGGGAACCAAAAATGCATCGAGGAACCCAAAAATAGATTGAGGAAACCAGAAATGTATTGAAGGACGCAAAAATGGATTGAGGAACACAAAAATTGAACTCAGGAACGCAAAAATGAATTGAGGAACCAAAAATGGATAGAGGAACCCAAAAATGGGCTGAGGAACCTAAAAAAAGGGATAGGGGACCCAAAAATGGGTTGGGGACCAAAAAATGGATTGAGGGTCTAAAAAATGGATTGAGGAATCAAAAAATGGATTGAGGAACTAAAAAATGGGCTGAGGAACCGAAAAAAAGGGCTGAGAACTTAAAAATGGACTTAGGGTCCAAAAAATGGGTTGCGGGTCCAAAAAATGGATTGAGGAACACAAAAATGGATTGAAGAACCCAAAAAAGGGTTGAGGAACCCAAAAATGGATTGGGAACCCAAAAAAAAGGATAGAGGGATCAAAAAATCGATTCAGGAACCCAATAATGGACTGAGGGAATCAAAAATGGACTGAGGAACACCAAAATAAATTCAGGAACCCAAAAATGTTCTGAGAAACACAATAATGGGCTGAGGGAACCAAAAATGGGCTGAGGGAACCAAAAATGGATTGAGGAACCAAAAACCAGATTGATGAATCTAAAAATGGAAAGAGGAACCCAAGAATGGATTGAGGAACCCAAAAAAGGATTGAGGAACCCAAAAATGGATTGAGAGACCCAAAAATGGACTGAGGAACTAAAATATGGTCTGAGGTACCCAAAAATGCATTGAGGGTCCAAAAATTGGATTGAGGAACCCAAAAATGAATTGAGCAACACAAAAAAGTTCTGAGGAAACCAGAAATGGGCTGAGGAACCCAAAAATGAGCTGAGGAACCCAATAACGGGCTGAGTGAGCCCCAAAATGGTCTGAGGGAACCAAAAATAGATTGAGGAACCCAAAAATGTGCTGAGGGACACCAAAATTGACTGCGGAACCCCAAAAAAATATAGGGACCCAAAAATGAGCTGAGGGATCAAAAAATGGATTGAGGGACAAAAAAACGGATTGAGCAACCCAGAAATGGGTGGAGAAACCCAAAAATGGGCTAAAGAAACCAAAAATGGATTGAGGAACCCAAAAATGTTCTGAGGAAACCAAATATGGTCTGAGGAACCCAAAAATGGGCTGAGGGACCCAAAAAATGGGCTGAGGGAACCAAAAATGGATTGAGGAACGCCAAAATAGATTGAGGAACCCAAAAATGTTCTGAGGAATCCAGAAATATTCTGAGAAACACAAAAATGGGCTGAGGGAATCAAAAATGGACTGAGGAACACAAAAATGAGCTGAGGAACCCAAAAATGGGCTGGGCGACCCCAAAAAATGGTCTGAGGGAACCAAAAATGGATTGAGGAACCCAAAAAAGGGCTGAAGTCCCGAAAAATGGATTGAGGAAACCAGAAATGTATTGAAGGACCCAAAAATGGATTGAGGAACACAAAAATTGAATTCAGGAACGCAAAAATGAATTGAGGAACCAGAAATGGATAGAGGAACCCAAAAATGGACTGAGGGACCCAAAAATGGGCTGGGGACCCAAAAAATGGATTGAGGAACCCAAAAAGGGATTGAGAAATCCAAAAATGGGCTCAGGAAGAGAAAAATGCATAGAGGAACACAAAAATGGATTGAGGAACCGAAAAAAGGACTGAGGAATCAAAAAATAGGCTGAAGAACCGAAAAATGGATTGAGGGACCCAAAAAAGGGTTGAGGAACGCAAAAATGGAGTCAAGTACCCAAAAATGGATTGAGGGTCCAAGAAAAGGATACAGGAACCAAAAAATGGATTGAGGAACCCAAAAATGGATTGAGGAAACCAAAAAAAGATTGAGGAACCCAAAAATGGATTGAGGTAACCAAAAATGAACTGAGGAAACCAAAAATGGGCTGAACGACCCAAAAATGGGCTGAGCGACCCAAAAGTGGTCTGAGGAACCCAAAAATGGATTGAGGAACCCAAAGATGCATTGAGGGACCAAAAAATAGATTGAAGAAACAAAAAATGGATTCATGGAGCAAAACATGGTATTAAGACCCCAAAAATGGGCTGAAGGCCCGAAAAATGCATTGAGGAGAACAAAAATGTTTTGAAGGACCCAAAAATGAATTGAGGAACACAAAAATTGAATTCAGGAACGCAAAAATGAATTGAGGAACCAAAAATGGTTTGAGGAACCCCAAAATAGACTGAGGAACCGAAAAATGGGCTGCGGAACCCAAAAATAGTTTAAAGGGACCCAAAAATGGATTGAGGAACCCAAAAATGGATTCAGTAAACCAAAAACGAATTGAGGAACGCAAAAACGGGCTGAAGAACCCAGAAGTGGATTGAGGGACCAAAACATAGATTGAGGAACCCAAAGAAGGATTGAGGGACCAAAAAATAGATTGAAGAAACAAAAAATGGATTCATGGACCAAAAAATGGATTGAAGAACCCAAAAATGGGCTGAAGTCCCTAAAAAGGGATTGAGGAAACCAAAAATGTATCGAAGGACCCAAACATGGATTGAGGAATCAAAAAATGGATTGAGGAACTTAAAAATGGATTGAGGGACCCAAAAATGGGCTGAGGGAACCAAAAATGGATCGAGGAACGCCAAAATAGATTGAGGAAACCAAAAATGTTTTGAGGAACCCAAAAATATTCTGAGAAACACAAAAATGGGCTGAGGGAACCAAAAATGGGCTGAGGGAACAAAAAATGGATTGAGGAACCCAAAACCAGATTGATGAACCTAAGAATGCATTGAGGAACCCAAGAATGGATTGAGGAACCCCAAAAAGGATTGAGGAACCCAAAAATGGATTGGGAACCCAAAAAAAGGATAGAGGGATCAAAAAATCGATTCAGGAACCCAATAATGGACTGAGGGAATCAAAAATGGACTGAGGAACACCAAAATAAATTGAGGAATCCAAAAATGTTCTGAGAAACACAGTAATGGGCTGAGGGACCCAAAATTGTTCTGAGGAATCCAAACGTGGTCTGAGGAAACCAAAAATGGGCTGAGGGACCCCAAAATGGGCTGAGGGAACCAAAAATGGATTGAGGAAATCCAAAATAGATTGAGGAACCCAAAAATGTTCTGAGGAACCCAGAAATATTCTGAGAAACACAAAAATGGGCTGAGGGAACCAAAAATGGGCTGAGGGAACCAAAAATGCATCGAGGAACCCAAAAATAGATTGAGGAAACCAGAAATGTTTTGAAGGACGCAAAAATGGATTGAGGAACACAAAAATTGAACTCAGGAACGCAAAAATGAATTGAGGAACCAAAAATGGATAGAGGAACCCAAAAATGGGCTGAGGAACCTAAAAAAAGGGATAGGGACCCAAAAATGGGTTGGGGACCAAAAAATGGATTGAGGGTCTAAAAAATGGATTGAGGAATCAAAAAATGGATTGAGGAACTAAAAAATGGGCTGAGGAACCAAAAAAAAAGGGCTGAGAACCTAAAAATGGATTGAGGGTCCAAAAAATGGGTTGCGGGTCCAAAAAATGGATTGAGGAACACAAAAATGGATTGAAGAACCCAAAAAAGGGTTGAGGAACCGAAAAATGGATTGGGAAACCAAAAAAAGGATAGAGGGATCAAAAAATCGATTCAGGAACCCAATAATGGACTGAGGAAATCAAAAATGGACTGAGGAACACCAAAATAAATTGAGGAACCCAAAAATGTTCTGAGAAAAACAAGAATGGGCTGAGGGAACCAAAAATGGGCTGAGGGAACCAAAAATGGATTGAGGAACCAAAAACCAGATTGATGAATCTAAAAATGGAAAGAGGAACCCAAGAATGGATTGAGGAACCCAAAAAAGGATTGAGGAACCCAAAAATGGATTGAGAGACCCAAAAATGGACTGAGGAACTAAAATATGGTCTGAGGTACCCAAAAATGCATTGAGGGTCCAAAAATTGGATTGAGGAACCCAAAAATAAATTGAGCAACACAAAAAAGTTCTGAGGAAACCAGAAATGGGCTGAGGAACCCAATAATGAGCTGAGGAACCCAATAACGGGCTGAGTGAGCCCCAAAATGGTCTGAGGGAACCAAAAATGGATTGAGGAACCCAAAAATGTGCTGAGGGACACCAAAATTGACTGCGGAACCCCAAAAAAAATATAGGGACCCAAAAATGAGCTGAGGGATCAAAAAATGGATTGAGGGACAAAAAAACGGATTGAGCAACCCAGAAATGGGTGGAGAAACCCAAAAATGGGCTAAAGAAACCAAAAATGGATTGAGGAACCCAAAAATGTTCTGAGGAAACAAAACATGGTCTGAGGAACCCAAAAATGGGCTGAGGGACCCAAAAATGGGCTGAGGGAACCAAAAATGGATTGAGGAACGCCAAAATAGATTGAGGAACCCAAAAATGTTCTGAGGAATCCAGAAATATTCTGAGAAACACAAAAATGGGCTGAGGGAATCAAAAATGGACTGAGGAACACAAAAATGATCTGAGGAAGCCAAAAATGGGCTGGGCGACCCAAAAAATGGTCTGAGGGAACCAAAAATGGATTGAGGAACCCAAAAAAGGGCTGAAGTCCCGAAAAATGGATTGAGGAAACCAGAAATGTATTGAAGGACCCAAAAATGGATTGAGGAACACAAAAATTGAATTCAGGAACGCAAAAATGAATTGAGGAACCAGAAATGGATAGAGGAACCCAAAAATGGACTGAGGGACCCAAAAATGGGCTGGGGACCCAAAAAATGGATTGAGGAACCCAAAAAGGGATTGAGAAATTCAAAAATGGGCTCAGGAAGAGAAAAATGCATAGAGGAACACAAAAATGGATTGAGGAACCGAAAAAAGGACTGAGGAATCAAAAAATAGGCTGAAGAACCGAAAAATGGATTGAGGGACCCAAAAAAGGGTTGAGGAACGCAAAAATGGAGTCAAGTACCCAAAAATGGATTGAGGGTCCAAGAAAAGGATACAGGAACCAAAAAATGGATTGAGGAACCCAAAAATGGATTGAGGAACCCAAAAAAAGATTGAGGAACCCAAAAATGGATTGAGGTAACCAAAAATGAACTGAGGAAACCAAAAATGGGCTGAACGACCCAAAAATGGGCTGAGCGACCCAAAAGTGGTCTGAGGAACCCAAAAATGGATTGAGGAACCCAAAGATGCATTGAGGGACCAAAAAATAGATTGAAGAAACAAAAAATGGATTCATGGAGCAAAACATGGTATTAAAACCCCAAAAATGGGCTGAAGGCCCGAAAAATGCATTGAGGAGAACAAAAATGTTTTGAAGGACCCAAAAATGAATTGAGGAACACAAAAATTGAATTCAGGAACGCAAAAATGAATTGAGGAACCAAAAATGGTTTGAGGAACCCCAAAATAGACTGAGGAACCGAAAAATGGGCTGCGGAACCCAAAAATAGTTTAAAGGGACCCAAAAATGGATTGAGGAACCCAAAAATGGATTCAGTAAACCAAAAACGGATTGAGGAACCCAAAAATG
>JAUMJL010002740.1:0-39902 GCA_033558185.1 Dromococcyx pavoninus
CCCCCGCCGGGAGCGCGCGCGCCCCGTCCCCTCCCTCCTCCTCCTCCTGCCGGGAGCGCGCGCGCCCCTCCCTCCTGCTCCTCCTCCTCCCCCTCCCTCCCAGGCCGCCCCTCCCTCCTCCCTCGCCCGCCCCCCCCCCTTCCCCCCCCCCCCGCCGCCTCGTGCCGGGAGCGCGCGCGCCCGCCCCTCCCTCCTCCTCCTCCTGCGCTGCCGCCGCCGCCGCCGCTCTCCTTCCTTCCCTTCCTCCCTCCCTCCCGGTGCGTTGGTAAAGCGGGGACTCCCCCCCCCTCCGCGCCCCCTCCTCGTCGTCCCCCGCCGCGGGGGGGCGCAGCCCCGCACCCCCCCCCGCCCATTCCTCCTCCGCCGCCCCCGCCATGCCGGAGAAGCGGCCCTTCGAGCGGCTGCCGGCCGATGTGAGCCCGCTCAACTACGGGCTCTGCCTCAAGCCCGACCTCATCGACTTCACCTTCGAGGGGAAGCTGGAGGCTGCCGTGCAGGTACGGACCCCGACCGGCACCTCATTCCCCTCCCCGGGACGGGAACACCCCCCGTTCCTCCCCCCCCCCCCCCCCCCATCACCGGGGCCCTGCGAGAGCCCCGGCAGCCCCATCCTCAGCCACAGGGGCCCGATCCCACCACCAGGCCCCGTGGGGTTCCCCCCCCCAGCCCGCACCTCTCACCCTTCAGGCCCTCAGCTCCACGGGGACCGATCCCCTCCCCAAGGTTCTGGGGGACCCCCCCTTCTTTCAGCCTTTCAGGCCCTGCACTGAGCCCCGGGAGAGCCTCGTGAACCTTAGTGGGGGGCGGGAATGCCCCTCCTGGGCCCTGAAGCGACGACCCCTTCTCTTCACCCCTCAGCCCTCAGGGCCCGATCGGTGGGGGCGGGGGGATCCCATCAGCCCTCCCCTCCTGGCTCCCCCCCTTCCCTCCCTTCCTCAATCCTGACGGGACCCCATCAGCTATGGGGAACACCCCCCTCCACCCCCCCGAGCTCTTAGGGACCCCCGCCCCTTCCAGCCTGCAGCTCTCACCCCTCAAAACCCCTTCCTCTATTCCCTTCCCTCCCTCCCCCAGGGAGCCCCTTTAGCCGTAGGGGGGGCTGATCCCACCCCTGGGACCCCCCTTCATCCAGCAGGGCCAGATCCCCCCTCCCTCCTCCTGCAAGGCTGTAGGTATGTAGGTAATCCCCCCAGACCCTCCCTGTCCGTTCAGCCCATACGTATCTATAGGTTACCCCCTCCTGCCCTGCTCTGATGCCCCCCAGGAAGGGCTGGGGACCTCACCACAACACCACAGGCAGTGCAGGGGGGGCCCAGGCCGCTCCCTGCCCGCCGCCCGGGCTCCACACCCGCTGCCAGAGCGGCCCCGCTGGCACCACTCCGTATGTAGGTTAGGCATGGAGCACTCGGAGCCATGAATATCTGGTGTCCCCGGCTCCCCCCAGACCCTGTTCCTGTTCCCAGCTGCCAAGCCTGCTGCTTTTATCTCTATCCAGCCGTTCAGATTGCTCGGGATTGTGCTGGAAAGGCAAAACTACCACATATGCAATTAAAGGAGCACTTCCCAGCGCAGCGTGGTGAGCTGGTAGGCCTTGGTGTCACAAAAACCTCGGAATCCGTGAAGTAAGAGGCTCAGTTCACAGTGCAGACTGAAAATGCTGGGTCTTCTGCGTTTTCCGAAAGGCAAAAGCTTCTTGGTGTTTGTTCTTCAAAGCGCAAATGTTTGATGGAAGCGCTGAAGTCTCCCAGTCACTCTCAAGCTGCTGTGCCAAGATTTCCTAAATGTGCTTTCGTGTCTTCCCTTGTGCAATGGTTTGAAATAGATGCAGAATTGTAAAGGCTTACCAGGCTGCTTCTTAAAGTGAGCTGGCTGCATTGAGAACTCAGAAATGTTTGAGGGAGGTTTTAGATACAGATATAAACCCTGGCCTGAAGAGGTGGTTAGAACCTTGTTTTAAAACAAGGTGGCGTTGGGGTGATAAAGCTGCTGAATGGGAAGTGCAGGTACAGAGGAGGGTGTGTGTCTGGCGCCTGTGGAAGCTGGGGAAGGCAAAATGCTGTGGGTGGTGGTGAGTCTTGTGACTTTGGGACCTGGAGGAAGATGAACAGAAATGAGTAAGCTTGTGTCATGTGGAAGAAGTAATAAAAACGTAAATTGCATTGTGGATTTTGTTCCAGCTCAGGTCCTCGAGCTGCTGCCACCACCGGGGTCTCCATCTGACCGGGGCATTAGCCTGGGTGAAAAGCCTGGCTTGAGAAATTCCCAATCTCTTCCGTCTTAATCCTAGCTGCCTATTCCTGTCTTCGCACCCAAGTTGCTGCTCCTCAGTCCTGTTACAGCTGTGGGGCCGTGCTGTAAATGGGATCACTGAAATCATCCAGGTTAAAAATAACACTCAGGGGGAGGGGAGTGGTGGCTTTTTAAGCCAGCGTTGCTGCTGAGGAGAGAGTTGTATTGAGCAGCAGACTTGGAAACTTAGTATAGACCCAGGAATGACGAGGATTTGGAGGCTTCTGGTGGAGGTGGTGGCGGGTTTGCTGGTTTTAGTCCTCTTGAGATATTTTTAATGTTTGCTGCAGGGGATTGCTCAGTGAATTCCTAGAGCAGTGGATACCACCTGACAATGCAAAATCCTGAACTTCTTACTGGTTGAGGGCATGTGTTAAGGAAGAACAGTGATCCAGCAGGTTCAGGATTGTAAAAAACTTGTTCACATTGTGGTGAGCTGATCTCATGTTCCCACGCTAGAGAGAATTAAAAAAATACAGGGTGAGGTTTTAAAACGTATCTAAAGACTAAGTCTTTATTTTTAAATAACTTTTAACAACCAGAGACAGAAGAATCCTGAGGCCAAATCCCAGCTGTGTGCAGGGGAGGTGCAGGAAGGTGTTTGAGGTTGAGTGTTCGCCTGCTCCTCAGGAGCTGGAAGGCTGGAGAACTTTGCTGTGACTGCTGGTGTCCACAGCACGGAAAAGGCACATTCCAGAAAATTAGGGGGAGAGTTGTGCACCTTAATTGAGAGAAGTGCTGGGCGGGCAGGACACTTTGTACAAGAGAATGGATTACTTGAGAATATGCTAATGTTTGCTCCTTGTTTGTTGCTGAACTGGGGTTGAATCTAGAAAATAAAAAAGTGTTTGTGTGCTTTGGTGTAGAATTGGCTCAGTTAAGGCCTTGTTGACCATTTCTGCTCACAATAAGAGGGACTGGAGCTCAGCACAGGCGTTCTGGTTTCAGCATCCTTGAGAACTCTAGCATCCGTTGTCCAGTCATCAGCAAAAGGTGGTTTGATGTGAAAACACAAACATTGATTGTTGCTGATTTTGGGTAGGGAAAAACAATCACTGCCTCCTCTTGAAAATCGAGGTATCGTTTGTTATAACCTTATCAGGAATAATTATTAATCCCTCTGCTCCATTCCAGTATGGCGATGGCTGGCCAGGCAATAATCCACATCAAGTGCTTAACCCAGTGACGCTTTCTGGCCTGCGGGGCAAGTACTGAACTTTGACACCAGAGTCAATCATGATTAATCACCAAATTAGGAGAACTTCTCATTATGTACATCAAAAGTGTTTGTTTGCATTGTTATTTTGCATCTTTAATAGCTGGAATTAGTGGAGGCTGCGATATTCAGTCAAGATATTGCAAGCAAACACTTGATCATTCGGTTTGTGTCTCACTCACAGCCAGTAAATAGGATTTGGCAGCCCTCTGGGTAGAATTTTGGGAAAAAGTGTGAGATCACCATGCAGCCCTGACTTTGGGGCAGTACCTGTGTTGCCTTCTGCATACTCATAGCTTAACATCTTGTCTTTACGCCACAATAACAAATGTTGCACTCGCACGGCTCCTTCAAATAAGCTTTATCCTCTAAAGCCTTTGGTGATTCAAAAGATAAGTCTGTTGCTTCAGTGTCAGCAGTGACCAGGCTGATTTCAAAGCCTTAAGAAGAAATGATAGATGTTTGTAGTTTATCTTAGGACTTCTGGTTTTCAGGTGAGGGAACTGGCCATCTGTCAGTGTTTGTTGTTTCCTGGTGAAGGAATGATGATGAGATCTGTCTCTGGGTAAAGTTTCATTTCATAGTCCTTTGAAGCTGCACTTGTTCAGTATCTGGTCACCTAAATATTCTTTTTTTTTCTGGTTACTTGAGATTTTTAAACAATGTCACTTGTGGTCAGGTGTATATTTTGGAAGTCTATAGAACTGGGTAACAGTTATTTAAAGTGACAATATAAAATTGCTGGTTATCACAGTACAACCCCCAAATCCTGAAGGGCGCTCTGTGAAATAGTTCATTTATCAGAGCTGGGACAGAACGTGGCTGTGGGAGAAGGGACACTGTGTGTGGGCAGCAGGTCTGGAGCTGGAGCAGTTGCCTTCTTGCTATTTGGTGATCGCTGTCGGTTATGTCATCTTTTAGCATCTCAGACCGTTGGTTTGGTGGGTGGGGGGATCTTTCTGAGTGAGCACGTTCTTTTTTTTTGGTGGAAATAGTTCATCAACTTTATTCAACTGTTAGCTCGAGATGTAATTGTGATAACCCGATTCTCAGGCTCTGGTTATCAGTGCGGAGCACTCGTATTACTCAGTGTCTAGGTCAACTTTTTTCCATTCTGCTTTTGGCTCTTGGAGGTCGAGGCGAGGGCTGGAACAAAGAGGGGATGTGCTGCCCTTCGGTGCTCCAGCACTGCTCTGAAAAGGCAAACATGAGTAACCGGCAATAGCGACAAAACTCCAACTCCCCAGGTCCAACAGTTGTTTTGAGCTTCCAACTGGGAGCTGTTAATTGCTGTCAGGGCTCCAACCACCCACCCCGCGCAGGGTGTGTGATTGTCTCCAAACCTCCCAGTGCTCACCTCTGGGTAAGCTGCCTCTTCAGAGGGCGTTGTGTGACGATTCTCTTCTCCATTGCAAACCTCAGAGAGGTGTTTCTTGGTTGCAAAGCAGTCTTTCTTTTAAGACTTCGCAACCAAAGGTAGATGGCTCTTGGAAATATCTTTCCAGGTCCCTTTAATGTGTCTTAATGTGTCTCTGTTATATTTAGCAATGTTTAACCTGTGTCTGTGGCCTTTTATAGGTTAATTATGCAGTATCTGCTAGGCTAAAGAATGTATAGTCTTCTGATCCTGCTGCACGTCAGTTAAAGATTAATTGTGACACTCTTGTATGTGAACCTTGAAAAATTAAGCTTAATAGGTGTAGTATTTGTGGTGAATATCCTCTGGGGAGGGGAAGTTGTCTGGTATTAATACACAGTCACGTTATCCAGCATTGTAACTCACATTGGCAGCACGTGAAGCTGGGTCTGAATTTGGGTGTTAAAGGAGTGCTCCAGAGTCCAGACCCCCAGGGCTCTGCAGACCCTTGTGCCCACCAGCTTCAGAAGAGGAATGCTTTTGCTTTTCGCCCCCTCATGGAACAACCACTTCCCGTTTGGTAATTCGTGAGGTGAAGGTGATCGCATTGATTGTGGTTACAAAGGGATTTACTTGTCTGTGCGAATTTGACACCCCTGGAGTCTGTGACTGCACAGATGGATGTAGCTGGATGCTCTTTGGAATGAAGTGAATTCTTCCTGTGGGCCAATTAGTCATGGCATTGCTAATTTTACTATGGACTACTATAATTTGCTCGATATGCAGATTAATAAAAGTCCTTAGTGCTTTTCTCGTAGAAGTTTTCAGTTTTTAAAAAGATACATCCTAGATCACAACTGGGGTAATTTTAGTTGTCTATTTTTAGAGGGTAAAATGCTAAAAACATACATGCTTATAATAATGCTACATTTAGAAAAGGACTCCGAAGGCGAGTGTCAAAATTTTAATTATTTAGTCTTATAAATGGCTCCAGTGAATTAGGTTTGACTGTGGAAGATGCCTTTTGGTGCACCTCACCCTGTGTTTCAGGTAGGCTGGCATTGTAAAGCCATTCCAATTCTTGTTTCTAATCTTCTAAAAGGGTTTTTCCACCCATATCCTTTCCTTCTCTGATAACAAGTGAAAGTCAAAAGCTTCACAGCATCTTCAAGTCCTGTTTGGCAGTTTTGAACACGTCTTCATTTTCAAAACTAAATAACGAGCCTTTTTAGCTCTTTTTTATCAAATGTTATTACCTTGGAGAACTTCTGGGGGGAACGTAAGCTGTTATCTGCTCTTGGGTGAGGTTTTCCTTCCCAGAAATAAGCGCTGAGCACAACAGGGCGTGTGAGGACTGGGAAGAGTGTGTTGTCACAGTCTGAGGACAGGTTACCCATGCAGTAATGCCTTTTGCAGAGCTGCTCACGATATTGGTGCCTGATTGAACTCAGTAGGTATTAGAATTTTGGTTAATGTTACCAAGAGTTTCACCAACAGCAACAGGTTTGAAGGTTTGAACCATTCCTTTATTCCAGGTACTGGTCTTGGTTCATCTGTGGCTTTTAATCATGTCAGCCTTCTGGCAAAACAACTTTGCTGTGGGCGTTTGTAACCTGCTTGTACCTTGCTTTGCAAGAGTGGATTTATTGCATTGTAGAGCAAGGGGCAGCAGGGCGACAGCCCGCACACGTACAGCTCTGTGATCAGCTCTACCATGTGCCATGGTTGGTGGGTTTGTGCCTTTTAATATGATTGCATTCATGAAAAGCACCACATGTACAGAATATTCTGGTATTAGCTGAAATGTGAAAGCAGTTTCCAGGTAGCATTTACAGTAAAACAGGTTCATTCATCTTCATGATCCACACGGTGTCGGTAAGCGTTAGGCCGCAGGTTCTTGTCAGATGAAACGGTCATCAGTTAAGAATGCTGGGCGGTTTATAGTTCTGTTTTAGTTTTGTTCTTACAGGTGTGTCTGTCCTTCCTTCTTTTGAGTGGCTCAGAGGGAGGAGGCTCTCATGCCAGAGCCTGTGTGCCAACAGGAAAGGTGTTTTCTCCCTCTGAATTATGTTACGAGAACCTCGAGGTGTGCGGTGCAGTGCAGTGTCAGTGTTCCCATCGGCACGCTGACTTTTGCCCTTTGGGAGTTGGAGGGTAAATGTTTCTTTAGGCTGCAGGATCACTCAGTCCCTTTAAACATTTTCTAGCACGTTGCTCTCCTTTGTAAAACCGGCACAATGTTTTATGAGGTAAGGAAAACTCTAGGAATTGTCATTCTGAGGAACCTCTGAAGTTGTCTCTGCTTAAACCTAAATGTCCTTATTTTGCAGGCGCTGTGCTACCCTGAGAATTCTTCTGTCCTTAGAAAAGGGTGTTTTTTAAAGATCGAGCCTATTGTTAAACCCAGCATTGTCTGCAATTTGTCAGCTCTTTGTGCATCTTGAGTTCTTAGTCCAGAGAGATTTGGATTTGTTGATTGAATAAAGGTCTCTGTGAGGGGTTTATAAAAGCTTTTCGCATTCTGATTTTTCTGTGTTTTAGAAGACCTTGAAGAACCCCAAACCCTGACGTTGTGATGAAAGTTGCTGGGCTTTGCTCTCAGGGTGTGGGAGGTGTCACAATCCTTTAGTTTCATGCACACCAAGTTGGAAAAAAAGGATTTCAGATTGTAAATCTTTACTAGAAGCATCAGCTTTAAGGTGTGTCCCTTCAGCTGTGCTTTGCAAACAAGTTGTTTTTAAGATCAGGTTAAGTTTATTAGGTAGCATTGTTTTGGTTTTATTACCATGAACAGAGACTGCTGAGCAGGGGTTGGAAGGGGCACCAATGGGTACGCCTGTAAAAAGTAGAGGCCTTTATGTCACATTTATTAGACAAACAACTTTTAATAGGAATAAGCCATCGCTGTTCGCTTCAGAAGCGAAGTTGGTGGCTGAGGTTGGAAAGAACCTTCTGAGCAAGGTTGGTCTTGCGTTAAATTTCCACTGTGAGGTGGCTTTCCTTGGAGTATCTGGTGTCAGTGCTTTGGTGCATGAATGGGCCACTCTCGTGATGTGGGCACACTGTCAAGTTAGGCACTGAAGTTTCTTAAGCCTCTCATCGCTGTCTGGACGTGAATTTAGTTTTTATGTACACAGAGAGCGTTTCTGCAGTGAGCTGAGCTAGAACAGCTGGAGACTGAGTATCTGCTTCCGTACACGCATCTCGTGTGGATCCCAGCTCCCTCACGGCTGAGCAATGAGGCTCTGTTTCAACTATGACACCTCAAAGCTCATTATTTTGGCTTTGCTGGTAATGAACGCATCTCCGTTCAGGAGCTGGCACAGCGCTTTGCTGGTTGTGCTCCAGGGGTGAGGGAGCTGCTGATTCATGGGAACCAGTCCCCATCACAAAGAAGTCCAGTTGGTTCCTTCTGTGTGCTCCAGCCTGGAGAGTGATGGGTACAGGTGTTAACAGGGCATCCCAAGAAAGGGATCCATGTCCTTATACTTTAGGGAACGCTGTCTGGGTGGGAAGCAATTTCTTGGTGCGGATGTTAAACTCTAGATGGCTGTTACAGAAATTCTTTCTCCTTTATTTAAAGAACTGGTGCTGTTTGCTGCTGGAACTGGTATCCTGGACCAGCAGGAATACCGGCTCGATCCAGCATGGTGATTCTGGTGGATTCAGCCATAAGTTTCTAAATAATTCCTAGCTTAATTCCCAAATATTTTACCCCTTTGTAATTAATTGATATTTAATTTGAATTCCTCTCTATTCAAGCTCTTCCCTCCAAACAGAAAGCTGGCAGAGGGAGACAGTTTATTACTACGCTGGGAGCCGGCCACTTGTTAAATAAAGCAAAGTGCGTGCAGCCAAGAGCTGGCAGCAGGAAAGCTTTCAGGAAAATGCAAAGGCGCGTTTCTTGGCAGATGTTTTTAACCTAAGAAGTTCTTACGGTGTTGATGGTTCAGAACACAGCACCATGGGTTGTATTTCTGATCGGCTCTGAGGATGTGTGTTTGTGTTCGAAGGGTTTCACTGTGCTCTCCTCTCGCTCATCTCCAAAGGGAAGCTTGCGGGCGCTCTATCTGTTTTTATCGCTCTTGGATTCCCGGGCACACACAAGGACCCTATTGTCCAGCTTACATACCAGTTCTTAACAGGCAGTTCGTTTCCTGAAATAATTCACAGTGCTGATAAATAGGCTTAGATGCCTTGAATGCAGCTCAAGTCTGGATGTTTCGGAACAAACGGGAGCAGTCAGCAGAATGTCTTTTTCTTTCTTGTCACTTTTAAGTGTAGAAACACAGAATCATGGAACAGTCTGGGTTAGAAGGGACCTCAAAGCCTATCCATTTCAACCCCCCCTGCCTTGGACACCTCCCACTGGATCAGGGAGCTCCAAGTCCCATCCAACCTGGCCTTGAACACCTCCAGGGATGGGGCAGCCACCACTTCTTTGGACAACTTCTGCCAGGGCCTCCTCGCCCTCATTGTGAATAATTTCTTCCTAATGTCTAATTAAATCTTCCCCCTTACAATTTAAAGCCATTTCCCCTCGCATTAAACCTTCTTCCAAACTCTTGATGATGGTTTTCAAAGAGAGGTGAGGATGCCTGCTAAAGGGAGCTCAAATGAGCAGGGAACACCATTCCTTCCTGATGCTCATGAACTTTCTCTTCCAGGTGAAGCAAGCAACCAACCAGATTGTGATGAACTGTGCTGACATCGACATTATCACAGCTTCCTATGCCCCAGAAGGAGATGAAGGTAGGATTGGTTGTTGCTGGATTATTTACATATTAATCCTTTTCAGTTTTGACGTGAGGTGCTGCTGCCAACAGTTAATGACTTTGATTGTAGAATTATCTAGTAGTTTGATAAGCTAACCCCCCCTTGGAGTTATCTCTTCATTCTGTTATCACTGCCATTTGTATTACCTTTAAAAAATTTACCTGGAGCTCCCATGAGATCTGCACCTCCTCCATCATCCCTAAGTGTAGTAGGCCAAAAGATCCTGGATGGTTTGACATGGTTATTTATCTTTACACTGGGTGGCTGGGTAAGAACATGATCTGCACCTCTGGATGAAATCCATGGGATTAGATAAAGAATGCGTCCATACTGGCCTGCAGTACGAAATACTCATTGGGAAGGGTTTTGAAAAGCACAGAAGACACTTAACTGGCGTTGAGTAGGATGTTGCAAGCGTAGGTCAACGTGGAGGAAAGGGTGACTGGGGTCTGGTTCAGTGAAAGGCTGGAGGTTACCAGAGAACTCCAAGGAGCAGCACCAGTTTGTAACACACCAGTAGTTGACATCTTCCCCAATTATATTTTGAGCAGATTTAGCAGACACAAGAAGAGTTTTAGCTATTGAAGCATGAAGTGATTAAGGTGTGGAAGATAATCTCCTTGAGTCAGAGTGATGGTCTAACAGCGTGCAAAACCCTTCTGGTTTTCCTATGGAGCCATTGCTGTTTTGGACACAGGAGCTTGTTTGGTCCACTGTGTGTGATTGTTTAAGTCCTTCAGAAGACAGAAGGCTTTGTAGAGCTTCTGTTTCTCTAAAGAAAATGCCACAGTGATGTCATGAAGTGCTTTGAAACCGTGATTGTAAATGAAAGGAATGATCTTGGTGATGGATAGGAGAAGGGTGTTCCTTCGATCACATTTAAGCTTCTCTAGTTTGCTTATGCAGCAGCCAAAGGAGGTTGGGGAGAAAGAAGGGCTATGTCTGAACACGAAAAGAGGAAAGAAATCCTGATTTTCTGGGATGGGTTTGGTAGGGACAGTTTCAGTTCATGTTAGAGTGACGGCATCCTGTGGTTGATAGATCTGTGCGTGATAAGTAGAATGTCTGCAATGAATCTTTGCCTTTAAATTTGTTTTACTCTCTTTAATATGGCATTAAAGAAACCAGAGGGCTGCAGAAGTGCGGCTCTCAGGAGCGCTCAGGGAGGTGGGAACTGTCCTGAGGAAGCAGCGTTCAGTGAGTGTGCTGTGGAAAAGTAGAGCTCCATTCAGGAAGCTCAGTAGCATGAGAGAGGGTGCAGGGAAGGGCATTCCCAAAGGGCTTGGAGCCTGGCCACCGAGTATCGGCAGCGTAGGAATAGATTGCTGTTTCCTACGTGCTCCATTCAGGCTCCTGGTGCTCTGTTCCCTCCTGCCTTTCACAGTTAGTGATCTTCAGTTGATTGGGTCCACTGTGTTGCTAAGCTCTCCTGAAGCTATTTCTTATACAGAATAATGAGGTGATAATGAGAGTGGTGGTAATAGTAGAGTGTGTGGAGTCTGTTCCACCCGCCACCCTGCTATGGGCCCAAACCACCTCTTAATTCTTTATTTTGTCATTGAGAAAATGAAAATAAATGGAAAAGGTACCTAGGAATGAGTCTCTTTCCAGTCAAATCAGGAAAAATGAAAAAAAATAGAGAGGATCTCTATTGTGATTTATTATCTTTGTTGGTTTTGGAGTTGTTTTCCCTCTCCTAGGGGCCTGTTTTTCTGTTTGTTAATAGTCATATACTCACCTTGTAAGTTCAAAAGATTAATAGTATAGCTTAATGGAGACTTAAACCCTGGAGTGAGTGTGTCTCAAATCCCTTCATTCCAATCTTCCAGACAGCCTTGAATGCAGTGAGAGCAGCACTCTGGCTGTGGTGTCGTAAATACCTGAGGTTCAGGTTTGCTATGGTTACACTCAGGCTTCCTGGGGTTAAAACATACTTTTTTGGTTTGGGAAATTGCCAGCCAGTGTGATGGCTCTGGAAGGACAATGGCATGGGCTTGGCCGGCTGTTTGCTGTCACCTGTGGGTGCTGTTCCAGTCTTCTTGTTGCTTCCAGTGTGCAGTGTGCCCAGCTCTGGGATGGTAACTGCATAACCAGAGTATTAAATACCATCTGGTGACCCACCAGAAACACCAGCTGGATGGTTTGGATCTGGGTAACGAGCTGAGCCTTGTACCAATCACCTGTACAGCGTGTTTTGAAGTGAGGGAGAAGGTAGTGACGCAAAGACTCTGGTGAGGAGTCATTTCCCCTCTAAATTCTGTGCCTCAACGGGAAGGGTTTGTCTCGCCCTTATCTGTAAATGTGAG
This sequence comes from Dromococcyx pavoninus, assembly GCA_033558185.1. Taxonomy (NCBI): domain Eukaryota; kingdom Metazoa; phylum Chordata; class Aves; order Cuculiformes; family Neomorphidae; genus Dromococcyx; species Dromococcyx pavoninus. Next base: position 11,945 of record JAUMJL010002740.1, read on the forward strand.
ACGAAAGATAAGCGGTCACTTATCTGCCTTCAAGTGTGGTTCTGTTAGCAAAGGGGACTGTGAAAAAGAGCCCTCCTCGTCCCAGAAGCCCGTTTCCCTGGTGTATGGGTGATCCGTTGGCTTTTGTGCTGAGCAGTTTACTCTTTTCATCATAACTCTTGTTCGACTGGAGTGCCCACTGTGCTGTGCTTGTACAACAGGAATCACAGCTGGAACTGTGGGCCCTGTTCCCTCCCCTCCTGTTCACTCTCCTAGAGATGGATACAGCAGAGGGCAGGGCTTGGCCTTTGGAATTTTAATGCAGATTTGCCAGGAAATCAGATTATTGCCTGATATTTGAGAGGCAGCTGAGGGAGGATCTCTGCAGCTTGAGCGTCAGAGGGAAAAGTTTTGCTGTGTAATCCACAACTGAGTGAGAGGGGATAATAAACCAGGAGAGCGGATAATAAACCAGGAGAGATTGATTATGCAATACTTAGGAGCAGAAAAAATCCTGTTCCATCACAGAACAGGTGCAGCAGTTGTGAATTTACTGTTTGTGCCAGGTCTGCTGCAGTGGAGCAAAGCTCCTTGAAAGGCTGGGTTTTCCACGGCCTGAAGTTGTCACCAGCTCCTCCCGCTCATCACAAGGAGCAGTTGGGTTTGTTGTTCCCAGAAGCTGTTTTTTAGTGTTTATGGCCCAGTGTTTCTGGTGCAGCCGTAGCGTGTGAGTGCGCACGTGCTGTGTTACCATTGTGCACGTGGTTGGCCGGGCTCAGCTGAATAAGAACTGCAAAGGCATTCCTAAGGAAGCTGGTTCTTCAGTTAAGTGTTGGGGGATTGAGTTTCATATTTAGTGAATGCAAAGTAGTTTGAGCTTCCTGTGAATCCCTCTTTGTAAGGAGCTGTGAAACTATGGAGTCATAATCCATGAGTTACATTGTCTTCAGCTTGAAAAGCTTTTCAGAGACCAGGGATCTAAAGCTACTTCTTGAATTTAGAGACACTTGCAGGGTGGCAGTTGGTAGTTTCACATAGCAAATTGCAAGCAACCGCAGTGGTGTTTGTTTAGCAGAAATAATGGAGTGAACTTTGATTTGTATTTCAGCCTTCAAAAGGTTTTAAGGCCAGAACTCATTATTGAAGTGTTTTTCTTCCTGGTGTGGTTGGGACGTGCTCAGGTGCTGGTTCCACCAGAGCCTCAGCTGATGGTTCGAAACAACAGCAGGTTACTGGTGCTCGTGGTGAGCTGAGCCACGTGGCCCAATGTATATGAGCAACTGGAAATCGTGCTGCTGTGGAAAGAGGGAAAAGACACTTGTCCTCAGCCCCTCCCTCCTGCTGGCACTCCTGTCTGCTGTTGAGCAACCCTGTGGATCAGGAAACTGCACCGGCTGGAAAAGGGCTCTACAAGGGAAAAAAACGGCAGCATGGAGGCAAATCGTCTTCCTGATCCCAATGAGTGTGTGCAGATGCCAGGGAGGGAGGGAATGGGAACATGCAGCTGGGGCCAGGTGGGAAAATGAGACCTCTGTCTCTGCCTGGAGCAGGCTGGATTGGTTTGAGCCAGTTGTGAATCCATTCTTTGATGTAGAAAAGCTCATTTTCATCCTTTCTCCTGGAGAGACCACGATACAACAGGATTTTTGATGGTGGGGTTTTTAAGGGGGCCAGGGCTGTGTTGGCAGGGACAGTTTGGGAGTGTCTGATACGCCAGAATCCTTCTGACTCCTTTAAGGATTTTACAACCACTGTTTGAAACACGTGAAAAGATGTGAAAGGGCTTGAAAGCATCAGCATCCTCGGGAATTGCATCGGCATAGCTGAGCGGCTGCTGCTGCGAGAGGACAGTGCTGTGTCAACACGCGGGGGATGTTCTGAGGTAACGTTAGAGTAGGCAGAGTGCACGGAGTCACTGCAGCTCAGCTGATGGATGCAAGTTCATTAAGCCACCGTCCCTTAATTGCTCGTGATTTCTCCATGCTGTGGAACGAGGGCTACTTGAAAAAATTCCATCTCCTGCACTTGGCTTTGCCTGCGCTCTGGAATACACGGGTGTTTGACATTGCTTAAAACCCCTTGGCTGGGAGCCAGGTTTATCAGCGCATAACACAGAAATCGGGCTCAGGAATTGACGTCTCCCTCTGGTTACCACGCAATCACAGGGATTTTTCTGTAGAAGGGCTGGAATTTGTTTAAAATCCTGTTGTAAAATTGGATTCTGTAGCGCTCTGACTTGGGGAAAGGGGCTCGATCTGATCTTTATGCCTTTTTCCCAAGACAGGGAGCACTGGCAGCTTTATTTTCTCAAGCGCCCTGGTCCAGCCCCTGCCCTAATGTGCTGGTGATTAACTTGCAGCCTCGCTGTGCCAAACTCTCCGGTGTTAGCAGGCTGCCAAAACTGTGCTGTTCTCTTCAGGAGCCTTTGTATCCAACACTGTTAGGAATTCAGACAGCATTTTCCTGCAATGACATCTTCGTTATAAGCAGTTCTCTTGAACTCTAACAAAAAGTATTGTTGATGATTTTCCGTGGTTCGTTTGCTCTGGATTGAGTTATTAGCACTGAATAGTTTAAAAAAATGTAATTTTGACTCTCGCTTATTCTGCTGGTTTGGAAATCAGTACATAAGCAGCTGCTTTGAGGATTATAAAACATTGCTGGAGTTGTGTGTGGGGAGGCACTCCTCGAGGCACTGACTCCTCAGTGAGCGCACGCCTTGAGGCTGCGAGTGTTACCTTTTTTATCTCCCAGATGTGCCCTTGCCACTGAGTTTAAGTGTTCATTGGAGGCTCGTGTTCCTGGCAGGCGGGGCATTCCTGGGATAGCACAGGGCTCTGGGCTCTCTTGGATGGTGATCTGTACGTGCAGGGAGTGCACAGCATCACTCCGGAGATGGCTGCCAGCCTATTTAAACTACAACTTGTTTAAACATTGCTTCTAACCTGAGGGTAATTGGGATCTAACGCTGTAAAATTAAGGCTGAGCAGCTCTTTGAGTCCGGGTTGCTTTCTGCATGCATTAATGTGCTTTCCCAGGCTGTTGTATGGGAAAAAAACCTGGAGGTCTTCACCTTGTTCCACACCGGGAATGTTTACGTCTGTCTTTCCAGTGGCTTTCCTAGTGCAGGTCAAAAAGGTTGTGGTGTGGAGGAGCTGCGAATTCACATACCCTTTGGAGGACTTCACATCTGAGAGAGGAGGAGGGGAAACTCAATACTCATTGTCAGCTTTTGGCTGAAGATCCGCATAACGCGCATTCTTCTGTGTTTCTGGGTTTCAGGAGGCTGGAACTGCGCTCCGTGGTCCTGGTGGTGTTTGTCTTCGCTATCAGATTGTTGCCTTTAGAAGCTGTGAAGAGATACAAATGTGTTTGGTTTGCTGTGGGCGCTTTAAAATAGATGGGGGCGGTGTTTCTGCATTCCCTTACTGATCTCTATCAGCCCTTTCTTAGGTTTTCATCTCGGCCCTGACCACAGCTCAGAGCCCGCAGGGTGTCCGGCAGCGGGGCTCTTGACACATATTTCCTCCAGGTCCTTCCCTCCGCCCTGGTCAGCAGCCTCACGTCGCTCTTGGTCAGGGAGGGCAGGGACAGGACGGGGGGGGGAAGGTTTTCAGCTGAAAGAGAGGAGATTTGGGTTGGCTCTTAGGAAGAAATGTTTTCCTGTGAGGGTGGGGAGGCCCTGGCACAGGTTGACCAGAGAAGTCATGGCTACCCCATCCCTGGAGGTGTTCAAGGCCAGGCTGGATGGGGCTTGGAGCCCCCTGATGCAGTGGGAGGTGTCCCTGCCCATGGCAGGGGGGTGGAACTGGATGGGCTTTGAAGTCCCTTCCAACCCAAACCATTCCCTGATTCTATGAACAGAGCTGTTGGCCGTGGGACTCCAAAAATCAACATCCGTCAGATGTAACTGATGCAGTCAGCAATCAGCTCCAGTGTGTTGTATGTTAGCGTTGTTTCCTGAATATCTTCTCTCCAACTCTCTTTTATCTCCTTTCCTGCCTCAGTACCTGCAGACTTAGAAGAAGAAAAGCTGAACCTTTACTTTTTGCTGCTCATCACCCAGCACTTGCTGGTATTTTGGTGTCCTTGGCACACGTTGTGTTTGAGTGGTCCAGCTTATCCCTCTCACAGATTGTAAGGACCTTGGAACTCCTCAGTACAGAACGGTCTGAAGTTCTTCTACTTGATCCTGTAAATCTTGATTTTGTTTCTGTACTGAGTTTTTCCAGCTCTAATTGTTTTATAGTAAGCATTTATGTATTCCGTTACCCAGCGTGGTGTAGGTTACTGAAGCTCTTTTCTGAATCCTTCCTTCCTGGAGTTTTGGCAATGGGTGGTGTTTCTTTGGCTGCTTGAGTTCATATCATTCCAGGTTTTTCCAGTCCTCACTCATATTATCGGTGACCATGGCTTGCAGTGGGATTCAGGCAATTCAGTGAATTCTAGATATTTATGAGTTACAAAAACATCTCTGAGGCTGATTTGAAACACAGTCACCTGCTTTTCTGTTCCAGAGGTACATGCCACAGGTTTCAACTACCAAAATGAGGATGAAAAGGTTACTCTCTCCTTTCCCAGTACCCTTCAGAAAGGTAAGAGCTATTTTCATGCCTTCTGCTTGCTTCAGCCATGTATTTAAGCCATTTACACTTGAAAACACTGGAGTAGGACAGCTGTCTTCCCTGAAGTTTCTGACTGGGAGCCCTCCTGAGGGAGTGTGTCCACTGTAACTCAACTCTGTGAGCTTCTGGAGTTGGAATTGTTTCACTGATGGTGACGTTTGCTTCCAGCACCTGAGGCAACTCTAATTAGTTTACCTGCTGTTGGGAGATGGGCTGCAGCATTTCCTAGGTGCAAACCTACCAGTTCCTTTAAAATTGCTGCAGGTTTTTGCTCTGAGGAGTTTGCTGGCTGAAACTCAGCTCCTCAGCTTGAATAAAGCGGTTTTATTTCATCTTGACAGATACAAAGATAAAGATTTCAGGGTGATAAAACCTTAATGTCCCATTCTGTGGGGTATTGGCACGCTGCCTCTCCAAGCAAGATCCAGTTTCCCCTTTTGCACTGAGACATTGAGGGCCAAATTAATCCTGGGACTAATTGACTTATGAGCTTGAACACAGCTGATGGCTGGCTTGGCTCTGGTGGTAAATTCCACAGGGTGCTGTTATTACTTAGGAGCTGTCCTATATTTTTTGCAATCTGTACTCAAAGGTAAGGATTGTAGGATTGGACTTCTCCAGTGGCATAAGGTGGGTCTGTCCTGGTTACGGTGTTGTGTTTAGAGTCTGAGAACGTGTTCTGCAGCAGCTGCTGATCTCTGGTCAACACTACAGCACCGTGGGGAGTCTGGCTTTGCCTGCACTGCTTTGCTGGAGCTTGTTTTGTGTAGGGAGAGTGAGGGGTCCGAGGGGGGCTGGCAGAGCAGCGATGGGTGGGGGATGAGCTGGAGGGACATCTCGTTTCAGAGGGGCATCGGGCCAGCCTGAAGGTCCAGCCCAGATCAATGTTGTGTTTGGCACAGGCAGATAACAGTGTCCCCCCTGTGTTTGTGTTACAGGGACGGGGACGCTGAAGATAGACTTTGTAGGGGAGCTGAATGATAAAATGAAAGGCTTCTACCGGAGTAAATACACCACCCCTACTGGAGACACGCGCTACGCTGCCGTCACGCAGTTCGAGGTACGGGCTGTGGCTTCCTTTTCAGGAAGTATCATCCTTCGTGTAGGATTTATGTATGAAAGGACAGATAATTTTCCAGCTTCTGCTGTACCCTCTGGGTAAATTCCAAACCCTGTATTTTTGTGCTGCTTGTCCTCAGTGTGGCTGGGCAAGGCTCACAGCAGCCTTTACATTGCGGCCCGAAGGTTGGGACGTTCTGGATCTGGCAGATTCGGCAGCCGAGGATCATGCTGATGTGTGGTGCCTGGTGTATGTACATCAGCTGCAGTGTTTAAGAGCAGCTGTTTGTTTAGATGTGGTCAAATCCCTCTGTAGAGCATTCCTTTATGGAGCATATGATTTTCTTTTTTAGTAGGACACTTTGCCTTTATCTCAATACCTTAATGACATCCAAATGTGAGCCAGCTTCTGTCTCAAATACTGTGTAAAACCTGGACATACTGCCAGAATTCCAGACCGCTGTGTGATTTCACTGTTACCTGCCTGGGTGCATAAAACCACAGAGTACGTACTCGTACCCACAGGACGTTTCTTGTGCCGTCTGCTGGCGGAATATAAATAGGTGGGCTTGTGCATGTGGCCTGTGAGCGCCCGCGCGCCCTCCCTGCTCTCACATGACTGAGCTTTGCTCTTGTCGTGACTCTGCTAAATTTCGCTCAGGCTGTAGAATTCCATCAGAGCAAAGAGAGCTTTTCAGCTGCATTTTTGCTTTGAACCAAGAGGGAAGTGAGCTGCCTGTGTAAAAATGAAGTGCTGAAATGCAGAGGTCAGGAGTATCACTGAAGAGACCGCACCAGTGATTCACCCAACTGCTTGCCTGTAAATTTGTGTGTGTGTTTTATTGCCACAGTCTTTCATAATGTATTTGTTTAATGCTCTTATTTCCTCCAGGCAACTGATGCTCGCAGAGCTTTCCCTTGCTGGGACGAGCCTGCTATTAAGGCAACATTTGATATTTCCTTGGTGGTTCCTAAAGACAGGGTAGCTTTGTCAAACATGGTAAGTTCGTGATCTTCTTGGGTTGCTGTGTTGAGTATGGCACAAATATTTCTAGAAGTTACTGCTGGAGAGGAGCAAGCCAGTTTAAAAATTGACTTTTTCCTTACCTGTGAAGAATGGCCCTGCCCACTGACCACATAATGGTGGGTTCTGTTTCAGAACTGAAGTGAGAGCCTGGTACCTTATTGGGGTGTAGGTAATGCTCTCTTTGGGGGACAGCAGCTGATGTATATCGAGTGTAACATGTGTATTATAAAAGTACATCTCCATATGTGATCAATGGTAAAATTATACATCTGTCAGTGATAGGAATCTATGATGGGGCAATTTTAGTAGGAGGGGAATAACACTGTGGTCTGTATTTTAAAATCATAAAAGAAGTCCTTTCATTTTAAATGTGTGACTCATAGTGATGAAATAGTCAGATGGATTGTGTAATACAGTTTCACTTCCACGGCTCTAACCGATTCCCTTTCATGTTGGAAGAATGTCATTGACCGGAAGCCGTACCCCGACGATGAAAACCTGGTGGAAGTGAAGTTTGCTCGCACCCCTGTAATGTCAACCTACCTGGTGGCGTTTGTGGTGGGAGAATACGACTTCGTGGAGGCCAGGTCCCAGGACGGCGTCTTAGTGCGCGTTTACACTCCCGTTGGCAAAGCAGAACAAGGAAGGTTTGCATTAGAGGTAAATGCGCTCAGTGTAATCCCCTCTGCTCGGTCCCTGAACCCAAGCAAAGCTCCCAAGGGGGTGTTTGGCTGTAATGGTTCGGAGAGACCAGTCTTGGTATTAATTGATATTGCAATTGTGGACGTAGTGTGTGTGATGGTGGGAACAGATGGGTTAGCTCAGGTCTGATTTGGTGATGCAGACTTTGGCCCAGAGACGATGAGAAGCATGGGCAGGATACAGCCATGGAGTCTCCCAAACCATTGTGCTCTGGGAGCTGGAAATGGGGCTTCTGGATGGACTCTTGTGTACGGCGCTTTCTTAGGCTGGCACCAGTAAGAAGTGTTCAAGTTTTACTTGTTCCAAGTTAACATTTCTCCTCTCATTTCTTACAGGTTGCTGCTAAAACTCTGCCTTTTTATAAGGACTACTTCAATGTTCCTTACCCTCTTCCTAAAATTGATCTCATAGCTATTGCAGACTTTGCTGCTGGTAAAGTAACTCAATTTGTTGATGAACTGTATTTTATTTGAATTTTAACTATTTAGGAAGAAGTATGTATCCATATCAATAAACCTTTGTATTTATTTTATAAAGGTGCCATGGAGAACTGGGGCCTTGTTACTTATAGGTATGCTGTTAAAATACTGTCTTTCCCCCTCTTTGTTCACTAATTCTTGGAAGTAATTGGATTAGTTTTAGGGAGCTGTAATTATTGGCCATCCTCCCGAATAAGACTGAGTAAATACCTTCGGCTCTTGCTTCAGTTGGGATAATTTAGGCTTCTGCCGCAGCGTGCGTTGTTGTACAAACCTTGGGAAGGCAGGAATGAGCTGTTACAGCTGTCCAAGGGGGTGAGGTTTTTCGGTGTCTGGCAGCACTGCCTGTTCTGTGAGAGAACTTTCTTGGCCGCTTTTTCCCCCGTAAAAGTTACTGACGCAGCGGGAAGCGTTCTTATGTTGTAGGCAAGTTGGTAAATTTAGCAACCACAGTGTAACCATGTGGGTGTGAGTAAATCAAAAATATTAACTTGCCTTCCTTTTCAGTTTCATCTGATCAAGCTTTTCTACTTTTGCTTGATATTAGGATGTTCATTGTTAGGATGATTTTCCTTCATTTTCCAGCGTTGGTCTCCAAGCATTGGACTTCAAATCCTGAAACAGTTTAAATTTCTTCTGCTAAACTTTTAATCTGGCCTTAAAAAATTGAAATGGGAATTGGAGCCCAGGTTTAAAATCAACTTGTCTGCTTGTCACAATCCTGATAAAATCTGATATTTTTCTCCCTTTGAAAAAAAAATGATGTTTGTCCTGGAGGAGTAGAATTTTTGGAAGCCTTTCTTAATCGTGCTGTTAATTTTTTGCCTGCCCCTCTGCTGAGTCAGGCACGTTTGCTTTATCCCTCTGGGGACAGAAGGTGGGCGCGATCTGCGGGCACCGTTGATGGTTTTTCCCGTTGAGACCCAGTGGGTCCAGAGCCCTTCGTGGCTGACCCAAGGAGTCCTGGGCACGGCAGGGGGTGAGAGCAGCAGGGTGTGTGCGTGTGCCCTGTGTGGAGAAGCTGTGCAGTAGCACCCGTGACAAGGCTGCTTGTGCACTTGGGAGAGCTGGAATTGCTCTGGGGAGAAGGGAGGCGGAGAAGGCTGGCTGTGCACGCACCGTGGGAGTTGCAGTTCAGGTTCCTAGGTGATGTAGGTGAGCTCTTTTATAAATAAAGGATAAACTTTCTTGTTCCTGCCTGGGCTTCACACTTGTCTTCTTGCATGCCGTAAGGAATTATTGCTCCCATGCATTCCAGCAGCTGTGGAACTTAGCAAAATAATTTGGAGTCTAAACTGAAGTAGCTTTTGCTTTTTTTCAGTTGTACCTATCAATTTTTAGCTTGCTTAGATAATTTAACCTATTTCTGATTGTCTTTTTTCCCCAGGCATGTGCCACTCTGTTTACTTCTCTTTCTCTCTTAAATACAGGGAGACTGCATTGCTCATTGACCCCAAAAATTCCTGTTCTTCATCTCGCCAGTGGGTTGCTCTGGTTGTAGGACACGAACTTGCTCATCAGTGGTTTGGAAACCTTGTGACCATGGTATCTAACAGTTACAAGTTCTGGTTTTCTTTGTATCGTGTGTGTGTTTGAGTGTCCCTTAATAGCAGGCATGCAAGCTTTGAAATGAAGCAATCAAACATTTAAATAGAGCTTTATTACCACTTTCTTCTTCACTAGTGTGTTCTCCAAAAGTATTCCTAGGTCTTTTCTCTGTGAAGCAATGTTCAGCTGTTTGAATAGAGCTCCTAGTTAGAGTGCAGGAGGTGATTCTAGCTGGTCAGGAGACTTAGAAGCAGTAATCCACTCTTTTCCTTCCAGATAGATCTGATTCACTCACCCAGGCTTTCCTACTGAGCAGGCATTTCACTCACCAGCCCAGCACTGGAAATTGTTCCAGTCCAGTAGCTGAAAAGTTGCTTGTTAATAGCTTATATGAATTGGTTTGGGTGTGTGGGGAGCCAGCTGGCTGCATGGATTGATGTTGAAGTCATTTTGGTGGGAATCAAAGCAAATCTGAGGCAGCAAGGCTGAAATCTGTAAATAAATTCCATTTAGTGCTGAAACCTGTAAATAAATTCTATTTAGTGTTGAAACCTGAAACCTGTACCTGTCACTTCTGCTGTTAACAAACAGCTTCAGCTTACTCTGCTGCTTTCCCTTCCCAAACCCCTGCTGGAATCCAAATATTTCAAAAGTCAGGAAGTTTCTTGTATTGTAAGAAACCAATTCATAAAAGCCTGGCTTCTGGAGCCCTAAACCTGCCTCTTTCTTGGTTTTAGTCTGCTGAAATGAAATGTGAGTGGATGGAGGGAAAAACCCAGAGTAAATATTAATTACAGCACTGAGCAAAGCTTGTCAAACTTATAAAATGCCTCTTAAAATCTGGTCAGCTGTGTCCATTGCTGTTTGTGGAAGCACAGGCAGCTTCCGTGTGAGAGCGACGCAATATTGAAATGGAAAAGTGATGTTAAAATAATAGAGTTTTAGCTTTTAGTTCAGCTGGAAGCAAGGAGAGGCAGCATCGTGCAAGTAGAGCACACAAGCGAGTGCCTGGGGGACCATTAGTGACCCGTGAACCATCTGTGGTCCTTGTGACCATTGAGAACGTGGCAGTGAGAAAGCATCAGTTACAGGAATCTCTAAAATTTATGTTGAATTAGCTTTTTATTTTAATTTTCAAGTTCTGAGTCTTCCAGAAATGTTCATTAAGGATTTTAAATATCTTGATTTATCTTCTGTGGTGCAACTGTGAAACATGAAAAAACATTACTGCTCAATGTCCAGAAAGTTGGCTTTTTCTCCTCTCTAACCCGAGCTGCGTACAGCACAGCAGCACCTTTGGTCTGCCAGTACCAGACCTTATCAGCCAGCACAAGATGGCTCTTCTGCAGCAAAGATAAATGAAATCAGAATGCTTCCAGGGGGAGAAATCAACTTGTGAGCAGTGGGATGAGAGAGAAAAACAGGGAGATGGAAAGATTGAGAAGTCCAAGCAAATTGGAAGTCCAAGAATCTCTTCTGCAGTGGCATTAATCTTCTGGCACAGCCAGTCTGTGCTTTGGAACCTTGTCCTGGAAACAGAGGTGATCAGAAATGTAAAAGAAGATTGGACAGTCCCTACTCTAAAAATATAGCAGGGCTTATCTGTGTGGAGTTTCAGTGGCACCTTTCCCTGTGGAATCCTGCCCTCCCTGGGGTAAATGCTTCATTCCTGGTAGAAGCAGCAGCTCTTTGTAGAGCATCTGACTGGGCTGGTTCTTGCCCTGTTTGGGTTCTTTAAGGAATTTCCCTTTTCCTACTGAAAAAATGTTTGGAAAGGGCAGTGATGGAAGAAGAGGGTGTTTTCCTCCTCTGTATCCATAGCTGGTTTCCTTATTCTGCCTATATTAGAAATGAAGGGATGGATTTTAAAACATCACTGTAACGTTCTTATCTTAAAAGCCAGAGCACACCCTTGGCTGGTGAGAAGCCACTCGTAACTGTTTATAAGATTGCAGGTTTCCTTAGTCTAGAAGACTTCTCCAGGTTTATCTCCTTTAGGTAACCATGCTCTGTAGCAAAAAAACCAAACCCAAACAGAATGAGTTTGCTGCTGCTGTTGGGTTTTGACAGAGGCACTCTCGTGTTGCTCACAGTGCTGCTCCTTCACTCACTGGTGGCCTTGCCTGTCACTGACTGGATTCTCTGACCTGGCCAACATCCATAGCTGCTCCTGCAGAGACTCTGGTCTGGTCTCCGGGAATTTCATTTGTCCCTGATGCAGTTCTCCTCCATGCAGAGTTTCTAAAACTTAAGACAGGTGGAAAGAGCATTATTGGGTGCTGATTCCTCCTCTTGGGATGTTGAATCATTTATGGAGAGGGATTTGTGCTTACAAGTGCTGCCTGCTTCTTGGAGTTGTACTGAGAGAGGCCATCGACTGCTTATCCTTGCAGGAAACTTGTTGTTGACGAAATGAAGCTCTTGGAGTTCTGTTCTTTATTCTGCCTTCGTATCTTTCCAGGAATGGTGGACCCATCTCTGGCTGAATGAAGGATTTGCCTCCTGGATCGAGTACCTGTGTGTAGATCACTGCTTCCCGGAGTACGATATCTGGACTCAGTTTGTCTCTGCTGATTACACACGAGCTCAGGAGCTCGATGCCTTAGACAACAGTCATCCCATCGAGGTAAGTTCTGTCCTTGCTAGTGATTGTCTCTTTTTTATCGTGTCAGCTGGTTTTATTCCTATGAAGAAAAAAGGGAACTTTGCAGACATTCACAATGTGAAGGAAGATCTAAGGTTGCATTCACGCCTGGTGAATTCTCTTCTACCTGAATTAGTAATTCAGAAGTGAATTCTGAGGGTCTGAAAATGGCTTCTCCTGGAGTTTTTCTGCTCTGCTGACTTGGAAGTGGTGAAGCTGTGATCAAAACTCATTATTTGTGGTTTGTGTTGGTTTCTGATCAAAGTGGTTGGTTTTCTGGCCCTTGAGAACAGTGAAGCAGCTGCTGCCTTGTTCTTGTGCTCAACAGCCTGAGCCAAAACGTATCATAGCCCAGGCTACCAAACACTGCTGGGCTTGTACTGAGGCCACCTTTGGTGTTTCTGCCTCGTATTCCCAGAACTGGGAGAGTGATGCAGTCTTGAAATAAGCAGGATCAGGCAGGGGTTGCTGCTTTGGAACCAAGACAGAATTTCAGTGATGAAGAGAAGGCAGCAGCAATGAGCTCAGTTACAGGAAAACTGGGACCTGTGCTAGCAGAGAACTCCCTTGTAATTCCTAGAGATCACTGTGGACAAGGTTTCAGACACCTTAGCACGTGTTTGATGTAGTAGATGTTGGGAGATGACCTGGCTTTGCACAACTGATCCCTTTAGAGTGACCTACCCGTTGAGTGGTTCCTGAGCGTGTGTTGTTCACTGTCCCAGGATTAAACAACTTGATTTTTGCTTTTGGGTCAGTGTTGAACTGAGGGATTGAAACAGGGTCACCAGATCTATTTGATTAAATACCAAAACATACATTAAAATGTGTTTAACCAATAAACCAGCCCTAACCCAGCCGTATGTGAATAGATTTAATCATCTGGGTGCAGAGATTCTGCTGAGACACTTCAGTGCTGGATACACGTGTGCTTTCTTCCATGAGAAAAGTCAGAACAAGCAAAATCAAAATCCTCTGGCAGCTGAAATTGTTCTCCCTGTTAATTCTCCTGTTTGCCACAGGTTAGCGTTGGCCATCCCTCCGAAGTAGATGAAATATTCGATGCTATTTCTTACAGCAAGGGAGCGTCTGTGATCCGAATGCTGCATGACTACATCGGCGATGAGGTAAAAGGCTGTTGTTAAATCCAGCTGTGGATTGCCAGGTCTTTTTACAGTTAAAAATACTGCTTTAAATAGAATTAATTTTCAATATTCTATATTTTGAAAACTTTTCTCCAGTTGGGCTCTGTTTGAATTTACCCAGGAAAATAAGATAGTGGGGAAATAGGGAAAAATGTCCACACTGATCCTAATGTTCCTTGGCCAATTCTTGAGTGTAAACCTGATGTGGAGGGAGGATGGAAAGGACTTGGTTCTGGTGCCATTACCTGCTTCATTGTGTGTTCCCAGGACTTTCGGAAAGGAATGAATTTGTACTTAACGAAGTTCCAGGAGAAGAATGCAGCTACAGGTACCTGGGTGTTGTTGTTATACCTGCACCTGCGTAGCAATCAGCTTTAAGAGAGCACATGGGTTGGCCCTGGGAGCCTTGAGCAGCGCTGAGTGCTGTGTGATTACACGGTGCAAAGTCTCTTCTGATATCTCACAGCTCTTTCTTTGCTTAAACCCCTGTGTGTGTGTCAGGCATAAATGTGTAAGAGGAACTTGTGCTCTGTCAGCCCAAACCCGCCCATGTTCAGTCAGATCTGTTGGCATTCTATGTGAAAAGTGACAAAATTCTTCCATTTAGCACTTTCAATATTTAATGCTCACTTTTATTTATCACAATAGGTACTGATTGTATATTTTAGTAGTAAAGAAGGTTTCTTCTCCCCTCTTTCCCCCATGAGTGGTTTAAACCAGATCCTTTTTATTGCCTGTCTGTTACCATTCGATGAAAACACAAATTCCAAAGCATGAAGGATGAGCTGGTGTAAGGATACAGCCTCCCACTGCCCCTCTAGCATCCCTGATGGTGTCTGATGTGTCCAGACTCTGGCAGCTCTCAGTGCAACTTTTCTTCTGCAGAGGACCTCTGGGAAAGCCTGGAAAAAGCCAGTGGTAAACCTATTGCTGCTGTGATGAACACGTGGACCAAACAAATGGGGTTCCCGCTCATTTACGTGGAAGCTGTACAGGTAAATAGAACTGGGCATTTTTCAGCACTTCAGATTAAAAATTCTGCCTTTAACTGTGTTTTTTAGGATCAAATTTAGTAGTATCCAGTGATTTGGATCATTGGTATCAATGGGGGAAGATTTAGATTAGACATTAGGAAGAAATTCTTCATGATGAAGGTGGGGAGGCACAGGCCCAGAGAAGTGGTGGCTGCCCCCTCCCTGGAGGTGCTCAAGGCCGGGTTGGATGGGGCTTGGAGCCCCCTGATGCAGTGGGAGGTGTCCCTGCCCATGGCAGAGGGGTGGAACTGACTTTAAGGTCCTTTCCAACCCAACCATTCCATCATTCTATGATTTAAAGAATTCTTTTGGATCGGGAGAGTGCAGTCAGGTTGTTCAGTGACAGATGTGTTTCTGGCAGGAGGGGAAGTGCAGCTCACTTGAGGAACCTGCTGCAGAGCCACGGGGAGTTATTCCTGCAGCACTCTGGATCACATGCTTGGAGTTTGCTGACCTGGCCCTGTTGGCTCTCTGTGTGTGAAATGTCTGCTGGGGGTGGGAATATCTGCCTGAGCTCCCCTCACCATGCGTTTTGCTTCTCCCTGCAGTTCAGTTATGCTTATTCTACAAGACTGCAGGGGCAGGAAGGATTACTGGCTGGAAGCTGAGGTCAGACAACAAATTCAGATGAGAAGTAAAGCCACGTGTATTTTAACAGTGATGAGTGTGCCGGAATGATGGCCGGAGGTAGCTCCTCTTTCTGGAGGAGTATAGAGAGGGAATGTGTTGGGACACACAGAAGTAAGAGATCAGATGTTCTGATAATTCCTTTCTCTCTCTTTTTCCATTTTTTTCTCCTTTTTCTCCAGCAAGAAGATGACAAGGTGTTGAAGTTGGTCCAGAAGAAGTTCTGTGCCAGTGGACCATATACTGGTAAGATGAGCGCGAAGAGCGGGAGCGACAAACTTGTTGCTTTTCACACAACAGCAAGAACTGTGAGGGATCAAACCTCATTCCGAGGTGTTTTCTCCTGATGCCCAGTTTGAGGCCGGTGCTGGGAGCTTTCTCAGCTGCTGTTAAGACACAGATTTCACCCATCTTCCATGCTTATGGAGATTAAAATGTTTGGCTTGAAAGGTGTTTAAGATATCCTTGCTATTTAGCTCTAAAACTACCATTGTCCTTCAGATTTGTGCCTTTTTAGGTTTAAATTTAAGAGGTCTTGCTTCAGCTGCTGCTGGAACTTGTCTGCACATCAGACTGAGCTTCTCAGTGCTGTGTGCATACATTTTTTCCCTTAGGCCTCCATTTTTCTTGTTTCTTGCAGGGGAGGATTTCCCCATGTGGATGGTCCCCATCAGTATCTGTACGAGTGATGACCCCACCAGTGCCAAAATGCAAATCCTGATGGACAAACCAGAGCTCGCCGTGGTTTTGAAAAATGTCAAACCCGACCAGTGGGTGAAGGTGAGTGATCACAAGGAGAATGTGTTACTGGGAATGTTCCTTTGCATTTCATCTCCTCCTCTCTTCCCTAAACCCCCCTTGCAATCTTACATTTCTTGTGGAAGGGCCTCTCTGTGCTGCAATTGAGCATTGGCCCCTCTCTATAGAGTTTGCACAGTGTAGTGCTCTGCCTTCCCAGGACAGCCTGGATATTGTGAATTTGGACCTTTTGGGAGTTTGAGCCTAGAAAAACAGTGTGGCAGCTTTTGAGTTGAAATGTGGTGGCTTTTTTGGTATCCCATGACTACCACAGTTTAGTTAAAGTCCCTCCTGAGCAAAAATAGCCCTGTTTGTCTTTCATTAGTGTGAAGGTTTCCTACTGGCTATTGCCAGACGAGTCCAGATCTGCAAGTGAAACAATTCACTGCTGAGATCTGCTGCATTTCAGAATGGAAAGACAGCAGCTGGCTGGGATTGTTGATGTGTGAGCCTCTGAGGTTGAAGAGTAATTGTCTCTGAGCTGGAGCCGTGTTCTGAGAGGTGACTGAAATAACCACAAGGGTTTGTCTCTCTGCATTTTAATCAAATCTTCTCATTTAACTGACATGGGCGTTCCAGCTGCCTACATGTTCTTGAATCACCCTCTCTGGGTCCTCCCTGGTAACAGAGAGAGGCATGAAATGAACAATTCCAAAACCACCCCATCTAAAGAGGGCAAGGTTTGATATTTGCACCAGAGAAAGCACCAATCCAGCTCAGTCTCGGGTGGATTTGTAGGCTGTAGAGATGGGGATTTTAGTTCTTGCCATAGTCCTGAGGACTGGCAATTGGAGTGGCCAAAATCAGAGCAGCAGCAAAGAGGGTGTGAGCTCAGCAGTGGGTTTGGTTGGTGCCAGGTGCTCTTGTCCAACCAGGCACAGTATCTGACCATCTACACTAAAATCCAGTAGGCAGCAGCATGCAGCCGGTGCAGTTCACCAGGTTTACTGCTCCTGACATGCTTTGCTGCTGGGCAGAGGTGCCTGCTCTCCTTTCTTACAAACACTGTTCTTTCTATCAAAACTGAGTGAGCCACGTCTGGGGAGAGGTTACAGAAGTGAAGATTCTGCACCTGCAGTCTCCTGCATTTTACCTTCTTGGTTCATTGCCTCAGCTAGGAGTTACCCCTGGAAGAGGAGTTTTTCTCCTTGCTCCTGGTTTGAATTCCACCCTCTGTTTCTTTATGTCAGCTCTCTCGTCTTCTGTGCCTCTGAGTGAACGTTGCTTTGAAATCTCAACTCTTTCTTCCTTACTTATGATTTGTTTTTCCTTTTTAAGTAATAGTGTCTGACTTTTCTGAGCTGTGATGCTTCGAGAAACTTCTAGCGGCTCAAAAATAAAAAAGTGTTGTCTTATTTGTTCTGTACTTTTAATTTTTGACTCTTTTGGTGCATTTCAGTTAAACCTTGGAACAGTAGGGTTTTACCGCACTCAGTACAGCCCTGACATGCTGGAAAGTTTAATACCAGCCATCAAAGACCTCTCCCTACCCCCTGTGGACAGGCTTGGCCTGCAGAACGATCTCTTCTCTCTGGTAAGCAACCCTTGGCTGTTCTTCTGATAGCGAGAGCTGCGCGAACGGCAGAAGTCAGTGTCTGGAGAGTCAGTCTCGGTGTCTGGAGGCAAAGTGCCTTTGGGATTACTGCAAACATCAATCTATTAATTAGCTTGACAAGTTCTAACTTGTGTTATAAACCCTATGGAGGCAGGCTGTGTATAACTCCTGTTGTGCTGTTCTCCATAGGGGTGTGTTATACTATGGTTTTTTTACAAAGTAAGTGTTTTGAGAACTTGCTTTCTTTTAACTCATCAAAATAATGATGTTTTAATAATCCTCTCAATGACTTTACCCAATACTGTCAGCACCATGGCCTTTATTCTGTTGGACTTATTAACACTTCCCTCTGCTGAAGGATGCAGCTGTTGGGGATTCTTGTTTAAAAACAAGGGGTTGCCCCCAAAGTAGGCATTGCTGCCTCTGAACAATTTGTTTCTGTGCCCTGTAGTTCACATCACACTTTCTTATTCTTGCTAGTCAGCAAGTGTATGGAAACTTTTAAGAATGTGGGTTCAGTACCCTGCCTCTCGTTTCAAAGCTTGTAACTCCTGCCATGGCTCAGTTGAAGGGCTTTGGAACTGTAGCCTGAGTCACCTCCCAAATATTGCAAGTCTAATGAAGCAAAGAAAATAAGCAAATAATACACCCAGGAATATGGTGTTGGACTCCTGTTTGGGTTTCAGTTTAATCAGAGGAGAATATGGTGTCTCCACCCATGGCACGGGGGGGTTGGAATCTTTAAGGTCCCTTCCAACACAAAACATTCTCCAATTCTGTGAATACAGCTTAGATAATGAAAAGTGATCTTCACCTCTTCTGGTACCATAAATTACCAGATTCACAACTCCCTGCACACCCCAGTTGGTGATCCCAGCTGCAGGTGTTGTCGGGGGCACTGAGGTGTCTGCATGGCGCTCCAAAGTGGGTGACAGGAATGTTCCTGGCAGAGGTGGAAGGGCAGTGCTGCTTGTGCTAATTCACAGGGAGCAGGAAGCAAAGATGACTTCTGCAGTTTACACTCTCAGTTTAAGGAAGAGCAAAAATGAAACCTCAATCTCTACAGTTTTTAGTTAAAACAAGCTCTTGGTGGGTGTCGTATCTGGCTGAGAATAACTCTGGGGGCTTGGTGTCTCTTGCCAGCATCGCTGTGGTTTTGTTAAGTCACTTAATCTCCTTCTTGTTTGCAAAATGTGCTCATAGTTATACAGCTGTCTCTTTGTGAAGTGCTTACCTGGGTACAAACAGCATCATGTGCTGTGAGCAGAGAGTGAAGGTGCTGTGACCGGTGTTAACTCACCACAACAGAGAAAATAGAATTTCTGTGCAGGAAAGGCTGTAAAACACCGTGATGAGCTATTAAACATCTTAATTCTCTTTGGAAATAAGATTGATCCGTGTCTTTTTCCCTCCCAGGCCCGAGCTGGAATCATTAGCACTGTAGAGGTTCTAAAAGTCATGGAAGCTTTTGTGAATGAACCCAACTACACCGTGTGGAGCGACCTCAGCTGTAACCTGGGGATTCTCTCGACTCTCTTGTCCCACACAGACTTCTATGAGGAAATCCAGGTGTTCGTGAAAGATGTCTTTTCACCAATAGGGGAGAGACTGGGATGGGACCCCAAACCTGGAGAGGGTAGGAAACTTCTGCTGTGAAATCCAGTGGTGGGTTTGGAAAACTCGTGTGTGAATAAGCCATGGAGATTTTGGGAAAGGGGAGAGAAGGGACAAAGAGGAGTGTGAAGAGGCATTCAGGGGTATTTGTGTAATTAAGGTTAGACAAACACAAAACCCCAAAGCAAATGTCTGTTCTCAGGCACAAGGTAGAATGGTAGAACCTTTCCCTGCCTGGTGCCTGATTTTTAACAATTCTCTGCTCCAGCTTTGTGTCTGTTGGAGTGTGTGAAACTTAGTAGACTACAAGGATGAAAAGCCGTGTAGGTGGATGTTTACTTGTTCCAGTCAGTCCTGTTGTAGACAGAAATGATTAATATTACTGCCTTAGCTCAGGTTACAGGCCTGGCCTGTTGTGGTTGGGCCAGAATCATCTTCTCCTGAGCCTCTTGCTCTAAAAAAATCAGTGTGTTCTCCTGTTGGCACAGGCCTGGTTTCTTTAGGTATCTGCAAGCATGTGAAAGGACTGTTATACAGCTCTGCCCTGATCACTCAAGAAGGCAGAACATTAATTTAACTGCTGAATTGTGTCTCCAAATCATTATTTTTTCCCCCTCTGTTTCACAATAATTATTTTTGGATTCTTCCTACTCAATAGGTCATCTAGATGCCCTTCTGAGAGGTCTGGTCCTGGGCAAACTAGGAAAAGCTGGACACAAGGCAACATTAGAAGAAGCCCGACGCCGATTTAAGGACCATGTGGAAGGAAAAGTCATACTGTCAGCTGATCTGAGGAGTCCTGTAGGTTACTGCAAACTTTGGTTCCCCAAAGCCTGTCCCCACTCTCCTAGTGCTGTGTGCACTGAGCTCTGGTGTTTCCAAGAATAGGGAGGCTGTGGGGAAACCAGGGTCAAGGTATGGGAACAACAGGTTTGGCAGAGGTGGTAGGAGGTTGGGTAAGCCCAGTTATGAAGAAAATGATACTGGGGAGCATGGGAAACATCCCTTGAATCAAGCCTCATGTCTGTCATGGCCAGTGCTTAGTCATAATGACTAAGCTCAGCCATACCCACATCAGCTTCCCCAGTACAGCTCCAGTCTGCAGACTGGGTTGCTCTTTGGGTTTAGAAGCTTCTTCAGCTGCAGTGCTGAACCCGAGCTGACTTCTGTTCCTTTACATCCATCTGTGACCACCAGCCCACATCCTCTGGGTTAAAAGCACTGTGGTAAAGGGCAGAGGTGGTGGAAGAGCTCTGCAGGTGTCAGAGCACAAAGTCTGACTACGATGGGTACTTACTGGGTGGGTGTTGGTGGTACAAGGGTTTCTTGTTCTGGTGTTTCGCTGTGCTTGAAAATCACCAAGATTAAGCTGAAATTGGGGAAGAAGTAAAGGAATCAATGCATCTTTAAAATCCAGTCTTAAAACATAGCAGGGGTGAGTGCTGGTACCTTCTAGATGTGTTCACTTGTCAGAAATCCAACCCACATGTGTAGAAATGGACGTTACATTTCTGACAGCGCGGTTTCTGAAGGCCCTTCCTTGTTTGTGCTCTACCCTAGGTATATGTAACTGTCTTGAAGCATGGCGATAGTACTACTTTAGACACCATGCTGAAGGTGAGTGCACAGCGCTGCTACTGCCAGCTTATGCAATGAAAAGCTAAATATTCCACTCCACAAGCCCCTCTAGGATGCAGTTTGTCTGCAGAGAGGCTCAGTCTGCTGTTTTACAGATGATGTGAACACCAGGACTGCCTTACGGAGTTCCTTGGTCCGTGTGCAGTGTGAAATTGCCACCTAGTGGATTGTTGCACCTCTCCTTTTAGGATTATTTTCCATTGCTGGGAGGCACAGTCCTACTTGACCTTCTGTAAACACATCAATTTACGCATCCATCACAGTCAGTAATAATGAGGTCCATAATGTGGAGAGCTGCACAATGATTCATGAACACATGTACTTGGGCGTATATTGAAGGCTGATCTCGCAGCTCTGGTGTATCCAGTGAGTTCAGCAGTGCCAGGTGAGAAGTTGGCAGTTAATGCCATGCACTAATATTATTCCCTTTGCCTCTGGAGCTTCACAAGCAAGCGGACATGCAGGAGGAGAAGAACCGAATCGAACGAGTTCTCGGAGCCATCTCTCAACCAGAACTCATTCAGAAAGTCCTCACCTTTGCACTTTCAGTAAGTTATTGGGAAAGCTGCTGCTTCCTTACCTGCTGAGAATGAGGGGAGGAGGAGGAATAGTCTTGATTAAATCTTTGGAGTTAAATCTTTCAAGTTTATGGGGGGGGAAGCTGTGGTTGACGGATTCAGTGTAGAAATGCATAAAGCCAACACGCTGTGTCCGCTGAAGCAGTTTTGAATGCTTGTCTGCATTTTCCTCTTCAGGAAGAGGTACGTCCCCAGGACACGGTATCTGTTATTGGTGGAGTAGCTGGAGGCAGCAAGCAGGGGAGGAAAGCTGCTTGGAAATTTGTTAGGGACAACTGGGAGGAACTTTATAACCGATACCAAGGTGGATTCTTAATATCCAGACTAATAAAGGTACGTGAGAGCATCCTGTATGTGACCAGAACTGAACTCTTCTGTTTGAAATGCTGAATGCTCACCTTTGGTTATTGGGGTTTGTTTTTTTTTTCCTTTCAGCTAACAGTGGATGGATTTGCAAATGATAAAATGGCTGCAGAAGTTAAGGTAAGAAATATTAATTAACTTCACCTGTGACCAACATCGCGTGCCGCGACCTGCTGGAAGAGCAGAGAGCTGTAGTCAGGCAGAAGAACGACACCTCACGGGTGGTTGTGTCCTTTTTGGCACAGGCCTTCTTCGAGAGCCACCCCACTCCGTCGGCGGAGCGCACTGTGCAGCAGTGCTGTGAGAACATCCTGCTGAACGCGGCGTGGCTGAAGCGCGACGCCGACAACATCCACCAGTACTTCCTGCAGCGCAAGGCCCCGCCAGCCACGGTCTGAAGCCGCTCGTGCCGCGCCGCCGTCGCGGTCCCGCTGCCGCCTCACGGGGAGGGGGGGGAGGGGGAGAGGGAGGAGCTACCCAACAGCCCATTCGTATGCCAAGAATTTGGAGTCTTTTTCTCAAACCGACGACGACGACGACGGGGATTGGACAATGAATGTAGTTAACTGGTTCCTGCTCACACTCCAGATTGAGATTCTGTTCAAATTATCAGCAATTCAGCAAAAAAAAAACCAACACAAAAAGAGAGAGAAATCTGTAAATATGATAGTAATAAAATAGAGCATAACAAAACTGTGAAACTTCCTCAAGCCTTGTCAGTGGTTACAATATTTAACACCCCCCTCCTGACACTCTTATCGACAGATGTTCTGTTTTTTACATCCTCCCCCCCTTAAAAAAAAAAGGAAACTGGTGGATTTTAGGCCAGTGGAATTTTGTGGAGAGGCTGGGGCAGGAATTGGGTTGATGGAACAGGTCACTGGGAAAGGCAGTAGCTGGCGTGACGTAGAGTGTGTGCAGCATCCGAAGCGCGAGGTTCTGGGGAGGAGATGTTCCCGCAGTCCCCCCGACCCAAGGATCGTAGATTCCCTCCCTTTCGTGTTACCTCTTGGCAAAAAGGAAAATGTTCTGTTGCTCTTCGGGTTTTTTTTCCTCCTCGGTTCCACTTGCTGATGTCCTTCTTAGAGATAACGGAATTGTAAGGAAACATCTTTCACAGCCACATTAAATAAGAGAAAGATTGATGGCGTTTTATTTCTTTTCTTCCTAAATTGCACCCTCAAAACGCATGTGAAGGGGGAGGCGGCGGCCACAGGCCCTGCCCTCCGGCTGCTGCCAGGTCTCTTCTGGTCAAGGCGTTGTTCCTCAAAGATCCAGCTCGTTCCATCTCCTCGTGGCCGTAGCGACACTTGCTTTTCGTTTTCCTTTCTGTGGTGTTGATGGTAATTTGATTCAGAAGCCTTAAATTAGTGATGACTGGCGTGATGATGAAGTCCAAGCCGTGTGCCGTCGTTCGCTTCCCAGCGCAGCGGGGTCGACTAACCAGGCACAGCTCCCTCTAACACAAAGGTTGGAGTTCCATATACTTTTCTTTTTCTTTTAACAGGAATTCATATGTGGTGTGGCTTAACTGTATTTCGGAAGGTCATCAGACTAACTGTCCAGACTGCTTCCCTGAAACATTTTTGTGTTATTGTTTAAAAGAAACAAAAAGATTTAAACCAACTTGGCGTTAATAAAAATGTCAATGTGAAATTCCCACCCTGATCCTGTGTTCTGTTTGAAGCCTGAAATGAAAGCTTTGCTGCTTTCAAAGGATCTAAACCCTCCGAGGGAGCGGCCGAGGCCCCGAGCCGATGGTCTCCCAACAGCCCCGAGGAAAACCTTGCTCCCAGCCGCCTCCTCTCCCGCTGTGGGTGCCGGGGTGAGCACGTAGCGTAAGTGGATCTGAACAGAGGTGGTAGCTGAGCACTAAAGAACAAACCAGGACACAACCTGGCAGGGAAAGGGGAGGAAAAAAACGTGAATAAGCCAGTTTCTGTGAGCTGAGGGGCTCTGCAAGAGGGACTCCTGTTGTGTCAACGATGAACACGATGAGCTGAAGTGGGGACACACCCCAGAAATGGGTGGCTTGCAGTCAGAGCAGCACCACAGGGGTCGGTATCCCCAGGGCTGGCATGGCCAGAAACGAGACTGGAGCAGGAATTCTGCCTGTCCTGAGCCACCTCTGTGGACTTGGCGGGTGTTTTTTCCTGCAGTCAGCACTGCAGAGCCAATGCCATTTCAGAAGAGTAAGCTGCTTTCTCTTCTGCTTCTTGCACATGGACAAAATAACATGCAAAGTTGTGATTCCAGCCTGAGCGGCGATGGATGAAATGAGAAGTTCTGTAGCTGCAAGCGGAGGTGATCTTGTTTTGACTTTAAACAATGCAAATGACATGCAAGCGGTTGAAGGAGAGGGACAAAAATAACCAGCTCGTGGTCAGTGAGCAAACTGAATGGTCCCTGCAGACTGGCTGGTCCTCGTCTCTCTGCAGGCAGAGAAAGGAGATTTAATTCTTCATGAAAGGAAGTTTGGGATCTGTCCGCTTGGTACGGGATCTTTTCCCCTTGGAGACAAAGTGATGGTCAGGGTGAGAACAGCAGGAGCTGTTGTGGATGAGGAAGGAGGTGGAGTGAGGCTGAGGTGACGAACGAGGATGGTGCCCATAGGAACTGAGCGCAGTCACCGGGGCTGCTGTGGGTCAGGGGTACTGGAATGATCTAGAAAACAGCTTTTAACGGGGGTTTCAGGCTGTCTGTACAGGTTCAACACCCTTGAAGAAGTCTCAATACATTTGTTCTCTCCTCGTGGGCAGTTTCACTGGTTTTCTCTCTTAGAGAAACCCTAAAGCTGTGTAGGTGATAGCAGGTCCTTCGCTTCCGGCACAGGCTTAAACTGGAAATATCTGATACCGGTCTTCCCAGCAGCAGGAGGAGGATTTGGCCTCCGTGCCTCTCCTGTCACTGTCAGGTGTGATGACTCCTGGTACTGAGTGAGGGCAAATCCAGCATTGAGTCCTGCTCACAAAAACACTGGGGTGCAAATCCCTTTAACACCTGGAACAGAAAGGGTTTCTTGAACTCCCTGCGTGCACCGGGCTGGTGCTCCTTGAACTGTTTTGGAAGAGTTCAAATCCCTGCCTTTGGCTTTTACACAAAACCAACCTTGTCCTTCCCCTGTCCATCATTTGCCTCCCCATCCCCACTCCCACAAAAGCTTTTAGCAAGCATCCCTCGGCCTAGGAGGCAGCACAGTTCTTCCCAAATAAATGATGTTTTCTTGCCCTTCTTTTGTTCTTCCCGGTTCCAGCTGAAATCATAGAATCACAGAATGGCTTGGTTTGGAAGGGACCTCAAAGCCCATCCAGTTCCAACCCCCTGGCATGGGCAGGGACACCTCCCACTGGATCAGGGGGTTCGAGACCCTCTCAAAATCCCCCTCACCCAGTCGATGCTGTGGGCTCATTGACTTCTCTTTTACAGGGACCCAAGCAAGGGAAGAACAGGGAGGATGTTTGAAGACTGAACATAACCAAAGTGCTTGGAAATCATTCCTGCTAAGGAAAGACGACCAGGTGAGTGTCTCTTGTGGAACTCAGTCACCTGTGCCAGCTAGATTGCATCCAGGCTCTTTCCAAACTGGATTTCATCCCCTGGCTGTTGGGAGAACACATCCTGTGTGCAGAGGCATGAGGCGCCCTCAGGCTGCTTGGACACCCTTGACCATGGCAGGGGCGATGGAACTGGATGGGCTTTGAGGTCCCTTCCAGCCCAAACCATTCCATGATTCCATGCTCTGGCCAGGTGAGATGGAATGTGCAGATCCCACTGCGTTGCTGCAGGTCAGGGTGAGGGAAATGCTGAGCGTGAGCAGCCTTTGCCGCTCCGCTCCCTGCGGAGGAAGAGCCGAAACCTCGGGACACGTCCTTCTTTCTGTGCTCAATCTGGATTCCTGTATTTGCTTCTCAAACCCAACGTCATCTGAACTCTGCTCGATTTATGGTGGTTCCTTAGAGGCTTCCACTGATCTCCAAGCTCACAGATCGTTCCCATCCCTTGGAATTTATGGAGAATTTTTGGAGAAACATGAAACAGAAACATTAAGGTTGGAAAAGACCTCTCTGATCACTCTAAGCAGCCTCAGTTGACCTCGGAGGGGAACCTGCCTGCCCAGTTCTCCTCCTCCCCACTTCTTGTGCTGAAGTAACCCCGAGTGCCCCGGCCGCCTCGAGCTGTTCCAAAGCTCAGCAGCTTTTCCCCAGCTCTCGCCCCGTTTCTGCACTTGGTTTATGGAAGCAGATGTTCCAAACCTCTGTAGTGTGGATGCCGAGTATCCCATTTATGGCAATGAGGAGAAAAACAGCACTCCAGGCTCAAGCTTACGGCTCCAGCCCAAGCACCATGGGAGGAGCTGGCTCTGCAGTCCCACCTACCCTGATATTACACAGGGTTTGGGGCTTTTGTTGCTACTTAGGCCAAATTTTGACAAAATTCATAGAAACGTGGAATGGTTTGGGATGGAAGGGACCTGAAACCTCATCCAGTTCCTTCACCTGGTGGCCTTGGACTGGCTCCTGGGTCATTGTCCGTTCTCTTGGTGGCCTTGGGGCTGCCCTCTCAAGTCATTGTCCCTTCTCTGGTGGCCTCGGGGTTGGCTCCCAAATCATTGTCCCTTCTCTTGGTGGCCTCTGTGTTCATCACAGCAGATTGTGTCACTAATTGTCCTCTCCTCACCCTGTGGTTCATTATTCAGCTGCACCTTTGTTCCTCCCTTCTTCTCCCAGGTGTTAATTTTCCCTCTTTTGCCCTCTCTCACCCTCTGGATTTGAGTCCAGCCTTCCCTGCACCGGATGCCAGTGGGTACCGGTGGCTCCCGTGGTGTTATTGGGGTTTGGTGACTCCGCCGGTACCGGTGGCTCCTCCCAGTACTGCCGGGGCCAGACCATGTTAGAGGGCTCCCCCGGTGCCGGTGATACCGATGCTAATGGTGCCAGGCCAGCACTTTGTGGCTCCCCTCGGTATCCGTGCGGCCTGCCGGGGCCTTGCAGGTAGAAACCGGCACTTTGAGAATTACGGAATATTAGAGGAAGTGGGACTCCGGAAATCCTGATGTGAGCGGGTGGCGCGCTGCCTTTCGGATATTGCACTGTTTTCCTCAGTTGATATAATCCACACATTTCTAAGTAAATCACGTTTGGCTATTAGCCAGTAAAATTTATATTCATGCTATTTATTGTCATTGTTATTATTGCATATCGAGTTTGCCCTTAATATACTCCATTCGGTTCCTCTCTCAATTGTTTAGTCATATATATATTTTTTAATATGTTTAAAATTGTTTTCAATAAAATTTTCTAATGTGGTTTTAATTTGGACTAAATTAGGCAAGCAGTGTGGAACCTCGTGATGATTACCGTTTATCGTGCCTTATATTGCGTTCACTGCTTGACTTGGCAAAGGCGGACGGGCCATCCCACCTAACCCGGAACAGGTACACATACCTGGTATGTGTTCAGTAGTAGACCCAGCCCGGGGCCTGCGGCTCCGCCCGGTACCGTTACCCGCGGGGCGGGGCCCGGGGCCCGGGGCTGCTCCCGGTCCTGGTCGCGGCCCCACGTGCCGCGGCCGCCTCCGCCCCACCCTGGCGCGCGCCGCGGCCGCACCGGAAGCCCCTCCCCTTTCCTTCCTCTCCCCCCTCCCCGCGCGGCTCAGCCCGCCGATAGCCCCGCCCCGTCCGCCTTCACCAATGGCAGCGTGCGGCGCCGGGCCCCGCCAGCCAATCAGCGCGCCCTCCGCCCGCCGCCGTGCGCGCGCGCGCCCTCGCCCTCCCAGCTCGCGCGGCCTTTTCTCCCTCCGCCGCCCGCAGCAGCCGCCGCCGCCGCCCCCCCCCCCTTTCCCCGGGTCCCGTTAAGGCCTCCGAGCGCCGGGACCGCGCCCTCCGCCGCCCCCGCGGGGCACACCCCGGCTTCCTCCCCTTCCCCTCCCTCCCCTCCTCCGGCCCCGCTTTCCCCTCACCCCTCTCTTTCCTCCTCCCGGTGCCGCCACGCCGCCGCCATGGAGCTCATCACCATCCTGAGAAGACGGTGTCGCCGGGTAGGACCGCGGCGACGGCGGGAGGGCCCGGGGAGGCGGGCGGGACGGCTCGGCGGGGGCTGCCAGCCCCTGGGGCGGCACCAGCGGCCGCCGCGGCCCCGAGAGGGCGTGGGCGGCGGGGGTGGAGAGGCGGCCCCAGGGGCCAGAGAGGGGAACTGGGGGGGTTGAGCAGGTGAAACAGGGGCCCTGAGGGGAGGAATCGTTTGGGCCTCGCGGTCACTGACACCGGTTCCCCCCCCCCCCGCTTCCTCCATCTCAGACCGCACCGAGCTTGAGGCGGCACAGAAGTTCCTGGAGCAGGCGGCCATCGAGAACCTGGTGAGCGCGCGGGGGTGGCGGGGACGGGCCTGGGGGCGCCGGAGATGGGACCGGGGAGCGATGGGGATGGCGGCGGGATCGGGCGATTTCCACCCCCCCCCCCCCCCTTCCCGGCCCCGCCGCGCCCCGCCAGGCCGAACCGCCATGGAGCGCACCCTTCCCTGCCGTGCCTAGCCAATCAGCGCGGGC